>JAAEAF010004964.1:0-66212 GCA_011037195.1 Triatoma infestans
TGGGACAATTATTAAATAGTAGAAGACAAATACAAAACAAAACAAAACAAAAATTTTTAAACTACTTACAAAATTAAAAAAAATGTTAATCGCTGTTAGATATATTTTCCATAAAACAAACTAACAAAAATATGTAATAAACAGAGAGAGTTGCTAACTATATGAGTTACATCATCAGAAATGAAGGTATGTGGTAGATGAAGAGGTTATTAAAAGGTAGTATTAGGGAGTGGGGGATGGAAAGGAAAAACCAAGACTTATAAAGAATAGGAATTTCCAGAACGGGGGTTAAGGATGCTGTTGTAGATGATTGATAAGTTGTTTGTGTCCGTCCTATAATTGATTGAAGTTGTGTGTTTTTTAATGTTTATCATTTCTAAAATGTTTCTTTTTTCCTGTTAGTGTTGGTCGCAAGAATTGTAGGGTTGTCATAGTCAAAGTTGTGGTTAAGTTCAATATGATGTCTTGTGAGGGCGGTAGTCGTGTCATTGTATTTTTTAACTTTGCAATCGTATTCGTGTTGGTATAGTCTTTTTTTTAAATACTGTGAAGTCTTCCAATGTATGTGGCTGGGCATTGTTTACAGTCAATTTTGTAAATTAAATCAGAACGTTGAGTAATAGGAGTCGAATCTGTAAGTCTAGTAAACATCTTTTGACAAGTATTGGAACTTCTGTGTGCCACAGAGATGTTGTAAGTCCGAAAGATTTTTGCAATTTTTTCGGATAGATTTTTAATGTAAGGAATGGAGATATAAGTGCAAGGTGATTGTGAGGAATGTGTAGGAGACTGTAATCTAGTTATGCTGGTGTTATTGGAGGTAAAGTGATTAGTGACTTCTGTAAGGATATTTTTTATAATATGGGTGGGATAGCTATTATTTTTAAATATGGTAAGTAATAGTTTGTTTTGGTCATGGAAACTGGGATGACTAAGAGATAATACACGCCTTGTAAAGGAACGGATGAAGTTTATTTTTTGAAGATAAGGATGGTGAGAATGAAAGTGTAGGAAGCGGTCAGATCGAATGGACTTCATGTACCAATTAGTCACAAGAGAGCCATCGTTAGAACGGATAATGGTCATATCAATAAAGTTGATTTTATTATCATTTTCAATTTCATAAGTAAACTGAAGTCTCGGATGGAAGGAATTGAAGATATTAAGGACTGTGGAAATCTGAGTGTTAGGAACAGCAGTTAAACAATCGTCAACATATTTGAAGAAAAAAGGGGTTTTAAACGGTAATTTTGCTAGTGAATGTTCAATTAATTGTCAGCCAAAATTGGGCCAAGACTTGTTCTGCCCATTGCAGAACCAAAGACTTGTTTGTAAAACTGTTGTTTATATTGAAAATAACCCGAGTTGCAACAGTGAGTTAATGTGGAAATAAAGGTCTGGAGAGGAATTTCTGAACAATCTTGAATTAGATGGAATTAGCTTTTTATGATATCAATAGTTTCTTGAATAGGAATATTAGTAAAAAGAGAGGACACATCAAGTGAAATGTTGGGAATTTTTAGGTTGTCAACTTTAGATTTTAACATGAATGAATCCTTAATATTGTAGGTGTCATTGGATAGGTGTTGGAGAATATCGGCTAGATATTTAGAGAGATGATAAGTAGGCGAATTTACAAATGAAATGATAGGACGAAGAGGGTTTCCGTTTTTGTGAGTTTTAACAAGGCCATAGAGGATATACAGGTGAATTGTTGGAAAGGCGTAGTTTTGTAGGCATGTCTATGTATTTTTGGTTAAAAAGTTCTGTTACCAGTCTGTTGGTTGTGTTTTTTATAGAATTGGTCGGGTCCTTGTTGAGTCTAACGTAGGTATCAGTGTCAGAAATGAGGGATAGGATTTTACGTTCATATTCGTCTTTATACATGGCTTCTGTCTGTTTACTTTTATCGGAAGAAAGGATCATGATAACGGGATTTTGGGAAAGGAAGGTTTTTGTGGTTTTAATAAGGGAATTGATAGGAGATGAAGAAAGTTGATTGTGGCCAGATTTATGGGTATGGTTGGTGATGATGTTTACAATTTTTGCCCTGACATTGTCTTGTTCATTTGTATCTAAAGTATTTATACCATATTCTATATCACATACAATATTTGATAAAGGAATATTATTATTCTTAAAAGGAAAAGCAAATTTAGGACCTAGACTGAGACAATTTATTACTTCCATGGGAAACACTTTATCTGTAAGATTCACAAATCAGGAATTGTTGAAATTTACGACGGGCACATCTTTATTATTATTATCTATATTAAGATTATGGTGATTACTATTATTATTATTCTTTTTTGTTTGATTGTTGTACAGATCCCTGAAGAAGACAATAAATTTGTCGAAACGTTGGAAAAGATTTAAAAAAAAGTGTACATTTTATTGACCGCTCCTCGAGATCTCCTTTAGTTTCTATGTATATATTTTCCCTTTTTTGTTATGTAATAAACATTTTATTTTCGTAGTATATTTATGATTTATATATTTTTTTTTAATTTTCTGGATAGGGGTGGCCAAATATTAATATAATAATTGCACACAGGCGTCAAATTTCTACTAGAACCGGCTCCCTCAAAAGTCATATTTGGGGCCACATAATGCAGAAAATGTTATGGTTATTGAAAAATCTTATTGAATAAACTATTCTATTTTTATTCAATACATCCATATATTGTTTTTTTTTGGTAATGCTCTCACATTACATCCTTGTCATATTTTTGTTGACAAAATCAGAAAACTAATCATTCATAATGTTGCTTTCAACATTTTCCAATTTTTATGATATCATGTGTTTACCAAGTCTCGGTGATCACAAGTAATACAACTAGTTTTTATGGAATTCAACAAGAAACAATTTTTTGCTCAGAAGAAGGCAGTAAATTACCCGAACGTCGGTGGAAAGTTGAAAAATCTGGTGTGAAACACTCAAACAACTTTCTCTTAATGCAGTTTACAAAATTGTAATTGACAAATTTTATAGTTAGAATACGAAATTTAATGAAATTCGTCGTGTTTTATGGAGGAAATCGCTAAAAATGAAAAATACTCTTTAGTAAAAACGCATTTTCGTACATTTGAAGTACATTTAATAATACGAAAAATACGACCAACCGCTAATAACAATTATAAACAGTAGGATTAGTTTTTTAATTATAAAATAAGGATCCCCCCCCCCCCACTCTACACATACATTATACTACGTATTATATATAAATTAGTTAAAGAAACTAACCAAATTATTATTTAAATTTTTAAATTATCCAATATGAAGATAAACATTTTGCAGTGTTATAAAGATAAACATTATTTATTATGTTAATAACCATTAGAAATAAAAATTTCAATGAAATGCCGACCTTTCTAGCTATGATACTGCAGTACCAATAACAGTAGTATAAAACTAGCAGTATTAACTTGTTTTAGTATACATAAGATTATCGAATAATACAACATCCCATTTAAATTGATCTTATACTACATATTTCGGTAAAATAAAAATAATATTTGTAATTAACATAAACAAAAATTAATTAGTATTTAATTTACAATATATACTTCTTTTTTTTTCTTTTTTTTGAGGCAGCAACCACTAAGGGTCATAAGAGCCTCGAAATAGAGTTAGAAAAGACTATAATAGCATTGATTTAACCTATAGTTTAGAATATAATCCCGAAGCTTTTAAAAATTCAAAAATTTTTGATAGGTATGGAGAATTCTCATGCAAGAGTTCATATAGGTTGGGGGGGTAAGCCAAGAGATGACAATGAGTGTTCGTATGCACGACAGTCTACAAATATATGCTGCACAGTCAGAGTAACTCCACAGCACTGACAAATAGGAGGATCTTCTCGTGACATAAGGTGTCCATGTGTCAAACGAGTGTGGCCAATAAGAAGCCTAGTAAGAATGACCTCTTCTCTTCTAGTAGAGCGTACAGAGGAACTCCATTGTTTTACTGCATGTTTTATACGACGAAGTTTGTTCTCTACAGTGCTGTCCCATATTCGCTGCCATTTCTCCCATACTTTATCTTTTAAATAGGATACATAATCGTAGACAGGCACTTCATTATATTGTGATCCTTCAGAGACCGCGCGCTTTGCCGCCTGGTCAACCAACTCATTGCCCGGTATACCGCAGTGGCCCGGAATCCACAAGAAAAGGACTGCTATCTTAAACCTGTTCAAGGATTTAATAGAGAAATGGATGTTTTGGATAATTGGATTTTCTGAATACATTTTTCTTATAGCCAATAGAGCGGAGAGAGAGTCAGAACAAATGACAATTTTGCTTTTAGTAGTTACTACAATATTCAGGCATTTACTAATTGCAAGTACCTCTGCAGTGTACGAACTGCAGATTGAGTCGAGAGAGAACTTGTGTTCACGATCGTCACACACAACCGCAGCCCCCACTCCAGCTGGATTCTTTGCACCGTCCGTATAAACAAAGAATGTAAGGGAAACTAAAAAGTGTAAAAAATGAAAAATTTTCTTTACATTCAAAATATACTTTTAGTTTTCAAAAACTCAACAAAAATATAGAGTTGAGATGGAGCGGAGACAAGTACCTACCCAGGAGATTAGTAGGAGTGATTACATTGTTGTCCAGAAGAGATGGCCTATTTATGTATTTATTTATTTTACAAACGCGGACATCAAGTCCAATAACAAAAATAAAATTATATCAATAACAATAATAAAAACAAAATATTAAAATAAATACAACATTAAACCAACCCAAACATTTGAAATTTGAAGCCACGAATTCCGCAGAACAACTTTAAATAATTTGTTTCGGACAAATGTTACAAATAAAAATAATAGATTATATCTGTGTAGTCAGTATAGGACACATTGTTATAGTCCTTTCTGAGACAATTCCAAGAAAATTCCAAAGCCTATTTTGTGAAGTCGGACAGCTTTTCTTCAAATTTGGAATTCTACCAATGCTTTTAATGTATATTAATATTATACAGGTGGTGGAATCACATATTTTACTAAAGTGGTACTTCAGAGGAAAGCATAACGCTACTGTTCCCCCACAACCCTCTAAAAATCAATTTTTCCGGTCAAGTGTTTCAAATTAAAACGATAGATATTTTTGTATGTAGATAGTGTAGGAGTGAAAGAAAACCTTGGAAACTGTTTTCGAGAAAATCGCATGGTAAAACTTTTGATAGTATAGTGGTGGCTCCACTGCCCCCACCATAGTACCTTTCTCCTTTGTTTCCTCTTGCTTATTTTGGTTTCATTACTGCTTCTGGTCTGTCTGTTCCCTGAATGTTAGATCTACATGGAACAGTGGTGCATGGAGGCCCGAGGTCTTGTCACCCAATTACCAACTAGTTAAATTTCTTTAAAATTTTTGTAATGGAGTTTTTGTAGAGTTGAACCGATAAAATGATAAAAGAGAAAAGTGCACTGACTGAACACTATATTAATAGTATATTAATTATGGATAAAGTACTGCAAACACTTACATTTTGAACTAGCAAAGAGTATGGTAGTATGAAACAGTGACAGACTGAGTTGGGAGAGTGGCGGTGTATGATGACTTCTGGATGATACTTGATTGATGTACTTTGAATGATGATTTGAGAGTAGCGCGTATTTATATACGCTTTCTCAACTTTCCGTACTGCTGTTAACTTCTCCTTGCTTTATCATAGGGTCTTAGGTAGGTGGATCATTTCCTCTGCTACAACCAGAATCAACCGTTTATGGTAGGGAGACATGTCATGCTTCACGTGACGTACGAATGACGTAGGTTGTGGCGGTGCCTTATGATTATGTTGAAGCAAAGCCCGTCAAAATAAGTCACAGCGATCCAGTACACAATCGTATATTACACATATAGTTTGAATTCTGTCCGAATTGTGTTAGTGTCCGTTTTGTATGATGCATTCACGTGAGGTCAGCATGATGACATAACACCATACATCGCGAGTGTTGAAGCGCAACTCTGATATCTTACTCTATAGTACGAAATATCAATGTCCCTGGAACAGAAGAACTGTCTCAATTGTGCCCGCAGTTTGACTAATCTATTTCATATTAGGAAGAAATCTATTACATGAGAAGGTCACCTTCATGTTTAAAGTCAATAAGTTACCATATTTATAGTTTAACTGCCGGTCGAGATAATCGATCCATAAGTAGAATTTAGACTGGCGAGCTAGTACTAACAAGTCTGCTGGTGATGAATTGTAGGTATCTCACTTGCTGTATAATTATCGTCCTCAACAACAGTATCAGTGATAGATATTAGTGAGTTGTGTGTAAACATTGATAGTGAGATACTGAAGGTCACATCTACTAACCACTCAAGATTGTGTTTGTTTACACAGATTGCGGCGCTGTTTACTTCTGACTTCTTGTTTGTATAATTTTGTTTGAATATTTCCTGTTTATCTGATTGTGGAGTTGTGTTGTGCTGTGCCATCCGGAGAATGTGGGGCCACCTGCCTGTTATTTCTGTTGTGCGTGCCTTCCCTTCAGCACCATCAATAATGTATTGTTTTTCTGCAACCATAAAGTTATTATTAGAAACAGTCATTCATTTAGATATCTCAAGATCAGATCAAACAATGCTGGAGACATCATGCTTTTTGAGTCCTGTCACTTTCTTTTACTGCTGCATGAAAATGTTTTATTCGTGACAGTTTTTCAGAAAAATATTGAAATTGTTTAGAAAACTGGTACAGTACAGTAACAGTCATGTACAGTTTGTAATGGAAGGACATCTGACACGAATCCCTCAGCTGGAAACAGCATTTCACTGGTGGTTGGTTCAGTTTTTCACGTTTTCTAGAAAATAGTTTTCAAGTTTAAGACCAATTGGATGTATTTTTGTGATATTAATAGACTAAAATGTTTGATATTTGTTACAAACAGCAAACAAGATTAGTCTGGAGTAAGTCTGGAATAAAAAGCAATAAGTGTTACTCTGGAGTAACACCAACTGTTCACTGTCTGTTATTGTTGAAAAGAAGTTATTGCGATTGGCTCAGATTTTGGAATTCGAGTTTCCGTAAAATAACGGTGCCAGGTCCTCTCTCTCAACCTCTTTCTTATAAATATCTCAAAAACGAATTATGACAAAAAGCCAAAACCTGGAGGACCCAGGACGAAACTTTCCATCAACCGAAAATGCGATTTTACTGATGATGGTTCATCTCCAAACAGCATTCAATAATTTTCAATAATTAAACTCTCTCTCCCCTGTGTCCGTTAATAAAAGTCCAGGTTTTGTTGTAACTGATTTGCAATAAATTTGGAAATCACTAGTATAAATTTTATGAAGTCTCCTAGGGATCGAATCCGGACCTCTCGCACCAAAGGCAACTCAAGCGTTAACAACTCAGCAATGCAAAAACCCTTCTTAGAAATCCTATATGTAGCAACCTCTACGCAATGGAGAATGTAGGTCTAAATAGACATTTCAGTTCCTGGGTTTTGATGGAAAGGCTGCTAAGAATATAATAGTCAAATTCAGGATGCAACTGTATTCTAAGAACCAATATTTAGTGACAGTTTCCCCTCGTCTACATTTATATGTAAAGAGTAACTAAACGTCTACTAATAATTCCAAGTTTGAATACGATTTGTCATTTAAGATTTTTAACAGTTGCATTGTCAATTGCATTGCTTATCAGATTTCTTTCTTTTTTTCTGGTTCAGTCATTCCTTATGGCTGTCTGAGAATAACAATTTATGCCAATTTACTCAGGATGGATGAAATTTACGACTTTATACGTCATAGCATGCTTCATTTTGCTTGTTCAGACTGGTTTCGGATTTACCATCCGTCAGAGTAAAGTTTACAATCAATTCGTGTAGAGAGATTACGTCAACCATATTTTTATATCACAAACGGCACTGGTTGAAGTACGATATCGTATATCAATTCTAGTACTGGTCGAAGCATGCTACGACAGATAAAATCATAGATGTTATCCAGCATTGCGTACCCAACCACATATTCAGTGGATGAGATTCTTGCCAACATTCTAAAACGAACCAGATCTGGGTTTTCTGTAGATCTGGGTTTTGTTTACAGCACTAAAAATGCCGTGACTATTTATTTGATAGTTGTGCAAGTTGTGTATAATGATGTTAATGTTACGATAGGAGGAACAGTGTATACAATTGTGCGTAATATTGTGGTGTTGTGGATGGAGTATTGTCCTTCTAGTTAGATATATATATACACAGACAGGCAAACAGCTTGTTGGCCAGCAGTTCACCTTGGCAGCTCTTAGTTCTGCCTTGTTCGACATATTACCCAACACAACTCTCGGCCGCTGTTATACCCCACCTCCAGCCTTCATCATCGTGGTGACGCAATATTGCTACTCCCCTTCACTCCCTCATAACTGGCCTGTTCAACAGTATTATTAATATCGATAAATTTAAAATCAACTCTAGAAAATATATACTCCAGCCATTGTGTAATTATTTATAACTGTGCGTTAATGAAAAACTAGAGCAGATCTTCCATTATTGATCAGCCAGCGATGAGCAAGTCTCCCTGTAATGTGATCACTATCAATAGCGCTGTCTGATAAGGAAATTCCGCACTAGAAAGAGCATGGACAAAGAAGCCGGATAAAGTTACTGTTATTGCACCTCTTCTCAGGATCGCTTGTTACTAAGATCCTATCACTTCCGTATTGATCATTAAAGAACCAGAGTTCAGTACTATCCATTTATTATCTTTATTTCATCAAAAGCTGATGGGGCTTTAATAAAAGTATTCCGTCGGTGGTGATGTTAACTCTCACTACTGGTGAAACAGGAAGTATTGCGATCGTGGCGAGTTTTCGAAATTGAGTGTTTCACCAAAAATACATATTTTGAAGTTTCTTGTGTTGGAACAAAAATATTTTTATGGGATGGTCTATTTATTTATCTGTCTGAGTGTGCAATTGAATGACATTGATTGCAAAATATATATCACAACTAAAAATGGAATGAATCTGAAACTTGACATTTCGTTAGGGAACAACCACCAGTGGATCTGGGCTACATCCCTTTTCATCAATTGGAACTGGGACTTTACTGAATGTTTTCTCTTTATCTCTTCTTTTCACTTTCTCCTACTAATAATAGTAAGAGGAAGTATTGCGTTCGTGCCAGATTTTTGAAATTGAGTTTTCACCGGAAATACACGTTTTGGGGTTCCCTGAATACGAAAAAATGTTTTTAGCGAATTATCTGTGTGTGTGTGTGTTTTAGCAGAATACCTCAAAAACGGAAGTCGTGGGAAGCTCAAGCTTATTCCGTTTAGACACACCCTCGCATCGGTCCCGAACTTTCGGGCAAACTCCATCGACTAGAAGTGCGGCTTTTCAGTTTTTCGAGATTTTCTTTAAAATTGGTACACTGTCTACACACACACACACACACACACACACACACACACACACAGTGGCCTCTGTCAGTTTTTTTTTGAACATTTTATTGAAAAATTGTTATTTAGGGTAATTCTAGTCATTGTATGAGACATTAAATGTTTTGCTGGTGTGTTGACCTGTAGATTTCATTCAGGTGGGCCTTACAGCCTAAAGACCAACAGGTTGGACTATTTGGTCCATCACTTAGAGAAAGCTAAAAAATACTAAATTTTCAGTAGAGAGTTCAAGATTGAAGCAAAATAGAATTGTAACTTTCATTTAGTCGGTGAGAGTTTCATACCAGGCTTTTTCTAATATTTGGAAATTTAGTTTTGACTGCAGAAATATTGACCACAGGATCTGCCTTACTTAGTTACACCTGATGCTAATTTTATTAATGATCTGTAGTGCGATAGTAATTCATTCCAGTGGCAGTACTCCCCAGAAAGCAGAATTGTACTGAACGTAGTCCCTCCCGGATTATTTAAGAGGCTGTGTATTGGTGATATCTAGTGGGCAGTGGCAGATATATTACTGCTAACAAGTTCTAACTTACTCCATTAGGACTTTATATATATATATATATATCATGTGTGCGCGTGTGTGTATATGCGCTGATGGGGTATGTATATTACTTGTTTGGTGTTAGTGATGAAGTGGGTAGATTTATGTTGGGGGATGGGGGTAGGGTCCAACTGGACATGAATATAAATCTACAAGAAGAGCGGGACCACAACTGGCCGTCATGATGTGTGCAGGGCTCTCCCTCCCGCTCACACAGCACTAATATTTCATTGGGTCAAATCAATATTTGACCTAGTTACCTCTCTCTCTTATATATATAACTTTAGCTGTATTTACTGCGTCTCCCCCCTTCTCATGCTGGGCGCTCTATATATATCTTATAGCTTAATATATATATAATATATCTATATATATATAATATATATATATGTGTGTGTGTGTGTGTGTGTTTATCTAAAAACTTTCACACATCCATGGAGCCCTACAGATACCATCTTCACCTCCGCTTCTCTTCTTTAGGTCCCGTTGTTATCTCTGTCATTTCAACATTACATTAGAAGATTGACTTCAAAATTTGGGTCTTGTCGAATGATTCTATCAGCTGGCCAATTCAGAATATATCTGGCCTTAATCAAACAGTCATTTCCGTCACACCATCAAATGTTCTAAATATCCTTAAATTTAGGTTCTGCTATCGATTTACCTTTTATGCCCCCATATGTATATACAAGTTCTCCAGAGTAGTATTGGATATGCATTATCAAGAAGCGTTAAATCCACCAAACTTCTGGTGGGCCAGCAGCATGCCACTCCATGAAAATGGTACGTCCGGATCATTAGTGAAACCCTTACATAGATGAGTCAAGTTTTCGTGGCGACGGTGAGATTACCTCATATAGATAATAGAATACTGTATAACTTCTATGAATGAAACAGGAAATGCAAGATTGTTGCTTAAAGTAGTAATTTCCATTCCTTTAAATGTTGTTAATATATAAAGGATCCATGTCTCTGGTAGCTGCAGGATATGAAGAACACGTTAATTTGGACATTTTACTTTGTCTACCTGCTGTTACTGTATGAGGTATTGTAATCATGTCAAATGTTCGAAATCGAGTTTTCACCGGAAACACACGTTTTGAGGTCCCCTGAGTCCCAAAAAGTGGTTAAGGTTAGACAGTGGTCTATGTGTGGTCAGTATAACTCAAAAACCAAAAATCGCAAAAAGTTCAAACTTAATATTTAGTTTAAGCGCTTGCATGGGACCGAAAAGTACCACTCAACTGAATAGATTTTCCAGTTTTTTAAGATTGCCTCAAAAACACCTCTAACGATTTTCTGTAAACTAAGTGTATTATCTATTTCTACAAACAGCTACAACTTTTATTTGAAACATTTCTCTGGGAAAATTCATATGAGAGGACTTTATTGGAAAAGATGGTTTATGTTTTTCTAAAGTGCTATTATAGTTTATTATATAATTCTATTATAATTAAATATGTTGCCAATATTCTGAGTTTGAAGAAAATCGGTTGACCGGAAGTGTGTTACGACAGAAGTTATTTCAGTTTCTACAATTTTATCTATAAAAGCACCGACGGATATCACTAAATTTGTTACACTAACTCTAATACAGAGACCTGTCACTTTTCTTTAGTAGTTTTTTTCTGGGAAAGTTCGTTTAAAGAAGTGGGAGGGAGGGGGGTGTATGGTTTTCTCCAACAAGTCACTTTGTTTAAGTTTAGACTCTCCGACTGATATAAAATTGAAGATAAGCAAACATTAATTAAAAATTACCTGTACAAGTTTGAAGAAAATTCAACACTTATAATAACTATGTTGACTGGCAGTAAGAGAAATGGTGTGAGTGTTTCCTATCTCCTGCTAGTACAGTAAACAGGAAGTGCAGTAAACAGGAAGTATTGCGATCTAAATTTTCTAATTTGAGTTTTCATCGGAATTGTTTAGGCTCACCTGAGTAAACATGTTCAAAGCCGATGATCTGTGTTTTGTGAACGAATTGTCTCTCTCAGACGAAACGTCATAGAACTCCGTTCTAATAAAATCTTGATATTCCGTTTAGGTATCACATTCGCTTCTGACATGAAAGTTTCAGTCAAAAATAGAAAAATCGAAAATGCGATTTTACTGAATTTTTTTTTTTTTCATTTTTCGGATTTTATCGAAAATGACTCTTTGTTTTTCTTTGACTTTTTTTTAAGTTGAGCATTAGGTTGGTCCTGGCGAAACTGTGGGTTAGCCTAAACTAATCATGCCTGTTAAATAGCCTATTTAGAGAAACAGGCCTGTTTAAGGAAGGAGGTCTGTTAAGCAAGTTATTATTGTCTGGAAATATGAAATCACCCCAGAAAACCAGCTGTGGCTGTATGGCTTCGAAACGATAATGTGATTTTGTCAAAGTTCCTCCTGCTCTTACTGATGGTCATTTTTTTTTTTTTTAAATATCGACGAGAAAATTGCCCTCGAAAAAAATCCCAGGGGAACTTTGCTTGTTTAGTTTGCAATGTCTAGTTTTAGGAAGTATTTGAGAAAAAACTCGCGGCGCAACATTCATAAAAGATAATATGGCCTTGTTGAGTACCGCAAAAGGTGTTTTCTGGCAATTTTATGTATTAGTTATTCAAATTCATCATCAGTGAGTTTACAGCCCATTAGTGAGCCTTGGTCTCCTCACTTGTTCAAATTACATACACCAGAATATCTGGTGGATATGTTTTCAATAAAAGCTGCATTAGACTTCGGAACTACAAGGACTGTTGACTGTAGACTTTACATACAACCTTACAGCCCTGCTACTTGTCGTAATTGTTGTATGGTTGCTGCTAATAGAGGAACGTCTGACCTCTACTACTTGACAAATAAGAAAACCCTTTTAAATTTTATGTTTATAATTATTTATTACTTAAGTTTAGAGGAAATTGTTAAATTTTTACAAATTGTTATTATTATTTCTATTATCTTCGTTATTAGTAGTAATTTTAATTTTAAACCAGTATATATAGCTATTGTAAATAGTTTTATTGTAATATTAATGTAAAAAACTAGTGGAAATTTATTTTATTTTGTTCTCACAGATCAGAAAGTGATTACTGTATTTATTACAAGATGTACATTTTTCTTTTCTCTTAAGGGACATAGTTCCAGAGCATAATAAACTTATCTCTCTGTGTGTGTGTGTGTGTGTGTGTGTGTGTGTGTGTGTGTGTGTGTGTGATATATATATATATATATGTATCAGTATTTATGTATAGTGAACAGCCATAGCTCAAAAACTTGATATTCCGTTTAGTTATCACCATGGGATCAGACAGTAAGTTGTCTGACAAAATTCCTCAACCGGAAATACTACTTTACTGAATCTCTCGAAAATAGTTGCACCGATTTTCTTTAAACTTGATGTATCAATAAAGAGCGCAATATCCTTCCTTTTACTACTGTGAGAGAAAGTGATCAAGAGGAAAAATATATCTCTGTAAATTATTGGTTTTAACAGATTTGTGAAAGTAGGAGATTTGATTTCTCCCTCAGTTTGATTAAAAACTACAATGCAAATGTATTTAGTTGGAGGGGTAGGAGTAGAGGCGGGCAGTGAGGAGAGGTGTGTATTGTGTTGACCTTGAAGTAGTGTAAGTATTGAGTTGATAAAGAAAAGTGTGTCACCACTGCCATCTGTGGCCCTGCCTACTGTATCGCTCTATACCTTCTTCTGTCAATTTACAGGTGTTCAATACCACCCTATCTAGCAGGAAATGTAGTTATAATTAGCACAACGTCAGAATTCTTATCTAACTGTATTAAGTTGGGGAGCTTGTTAAGCAATATGACATCATCACTGTCATTATTGCTGACGTCAGTGAGTGCTGTACTCTACAGTTGGGAACAGCAGCAGGTACGTTACAATATAGTAGTGAGTGGGGGGAGTTATAATAATATTGTATTAATGCAAGTCACATTGTGTCATATCTGTGTATTAACATCATGTTGTGATGCGATTGTTGTTTTATTAAAGCCAGTGTGTATTTGGTGGCAGTGTTACCTCATCACACGATCGTACATCATCTCACCAATCAGTATGAATCACAAGGACTGACCAACTCTTACGTAATCACCAGTTATAACAGAAAAAACTCGGGCGGAAATTGACATAGTTCTAATGCGGAATAATTGTTTTCCATTGAACTGATGGAATAACACTACGGCGGTTTCACCACTAATCACCAGTATTAATGTGAAATGACCTGCTGGTTAGTGTGAAATAACGGATAGGTCAATTAATAAGTGCGTGTTTCTTGTTCGGCCACTAAGACATCATTTGCATATTATGATTTGAAACGTATTATCATCATCGAGACTCGAAGCAATAATCGAGAACTTTAACAAAATAAATTGGATATAATTTCAATAAACTTCTAATACCTGCATTATTGACTAACTCATGATATTCTGCTCCTTTTATATTAACACATGTTAAGAGTATCATGGCATTATGATGCGAATATCACTTCCTTCACTGCTCTATTGCGACGGACTTCCGTAATATATATACAAAATATCAATATTGCAACAATCTACAGTATTGATAAGAGCCATTTGAACTCGACCTCATAATAGATCTGCTGTAGTTTGCTTGTGATGTCTGTATTCCTTACGTTCTACATCTCGTCAGTAAAAGTGTACTAACTAAATAGAATGACAAGAAAACGGAGTTAGTGTTCTGGTGACCCTATGTTTGCCTATTTATAGTTACTCTGAATTCAACTATTTATACAACTCATCGACCTTTGAAGAATTGTGCAGTTGTTTGAAAGTGTCTCACGTTGAATTAGGAAATCCGAACGGAGGTTGAGTTCTTTAAACAAGTTTTTAATGAACGCTGAGAAGTTGCCAGAACAGTAATAGTCTTTTATTGAAGAGATAACAAAGGAATGTCACTATCTCCGCAGATGGTGGCAAGTAATTTTATCGGTGGAATCTTTGGTCTGAACTACGTTCAACTATTTCTGTCGCTTCTGAGAAATACAGTGTTGCGGCTGGCCAATTGGAACTGTGTTACTACAGCTAAAAGATAAGGCGTTGTTGTCATAGTAACAGATTTTTTGAAGTTTTTACTGAAAGGTCATTTTGTGTCTATCCTGGTTTGTTTTTACATGATAACAACATTGGAATTGCTGAATTTGTTATAAATTTAAATCGATCTAAATACAATACAACTATTCAAAAAACTAACAAAACTGTGGGTGAATCGCAGTCATTCTGACGGCGCAGTTTACGTAGCCATAATAATAGTGATGATACATATATATAAGTTATAGGTCATAACATAAAGAGAAGTAAGTTGCTGTTATCATTCTGTAGTGCTAGCAATAATCCAAGTGTGCATTACTAAGAAACCCCCTATTTACTGTATATGTAACTAGTCCAGTTATGAGAGAAGAGAAGAGACATTTTAATATTAATTGTAATTGTACTTTCAGAGAGTTCCCAAACTAGTATGTTAAATGAACATTAACGTTATTAGTTAAATATTTAATATTATTAATTATATAGTGTGTAATTTAAAGAAATAAAGTTTTTTAAAAACACAACTATTGACTTTAATAATGTAAGTTATATATATAATACGCTTGAGGTGTTTAAAGCAATCATGCGATCCGCTTTTAGAAAAAAAATCCCAAAAATTTCCCTCAGCAACGTATCACTTCCGTTGAAGGTTTTGGGCCGATAAGTTCCCACCGTGTTGTGTATGTATGTACTTGCTGCGATTTACCCAAACACAAACACTAACACTAATATATCACATGTTCATCACTTTCATTGGAAACTTTTTTTTTTTTAATAAATACTCTTTTTACTGGGTGAGCGGTAACATGAGACTCCTACTGGACTCATCATTCACACAGTATCATTCAAACATTAGGATTACTGCTTTGAAGTGTATTAATGGGCACATACTTGTTTGTATGCTCGTGTTTCCACCGGATTTTCATTTTCTCTTAACGATAGAAGTACTGCGATCTTGTCACATTTTTTAAATTGAGTTTTTACCGGAAATACAGTGTTTTGAGGATACCGTGACACCAAAGAAACAGTTTGTAGCAAATAGTCTCATGTGTGAGAGAACAAAATATTTTGAAATCAAAAATAGCAAAAGGCTGAAACGTATGATTCGTTGAGGTACCACCTCATGTGACATTAACGGTCCTGTCAGAATTATCAACCGGAAGTGCGACTGTACGGAATTGTTTATTTTTTCAGTTTTTTGCGAATTTCTCTAAAATGGCTCCAATGATTTCCTTTAAACTTGTTTTATTAAATAAAATTGAAAATTGATTTTTGAGGGTGCTGGAGGAGCTGGAACATTAAGCTTTCCTTTAGAGTAACACTTTCACTACCATGTTGGTTTACCACCTATATAATATTGAGGTACGCTATAACTAATTACTACTACAATTCTAGATTTGAAGAAAATCAGTTAACTGGAAGTGCGACTTAGCCTTTTAAATTGTTTGGAATTTTCTCCGAAACGGTTACAACGATTTCCTTTAAAACTTGCAATAATACTGACTGCACAATTACAGATCGCCCCTTCTCTCTCTTATTGACACATTCTGTCGGAAATATTGATTTTTACTGTTTTGTGAGCAATCTGTACGAAATGTCTCAAATTACAAATATTTGAGCTTATGTAATGTTATGGCGCTGTTTTCTGGATTACAGTGTAAGTCATTCTACACATACAGTTTGTATTGTCGTGTGTGCTAATCCCACCAACTCTATACGTATGTCTGGGCAACGAACTAAAACTTTGCAAGTTTAATACAAATCAGTTAATCTTACAGTTTGTAGTCAGTTAATCTTACAGTTTGTATTACTGCAGTAAGAGAAAATCGTGATAGATATATATAGATATATTGGTTAGCACAGGTGACAGACAGAAAGTGAAACTGTGATTTACTACATTGCAATGCAGAACACAGCGTCATAACATTGGAAAAACGCAAACATTTGAATATGAGACTTTACATACAGATCGTCACACATACAGATTGCGCTCACAATGTCATAAAATGAATTTTCCCGGGAAAATTGTTTCAAATAAAAGTGCAATGATTTGTTGGATATATACATATACACACACACACACACACACACACACAATGATCTATTTTCTTTTATTTGGAACAATTTTCGTGGGAAAATTTATTTTAGATAAAGCTATGGGAGGGGGAGTAGTCAGGGGTGAAGAATGGTCAGTTCTTTATATCGTGCGCCGTTCATGCACCGTCCACTATAATACTGTTCATCCGCTGTATATTGTTAATTAATTTAATGCATTTGCAAATATTCCAAGTTTGCAGAACCAGATCAATGAAAGGAAATGCCACATTACTGATTTGATTTTTAAGGTTGCCAAATTTTCTCTACTTCGACTCGATTTTCTTTATATTTGGTATTCCAACTAAACATATGTAAGATCTTCAACTTTTATTTGAAACACATTTCTGTAAAGTTGGAGTAGACGTTAGACTGGCCGATAACTTCCACTGACTGACCATTTAGTGGTTCCACTATTTATTATAAGGTGGAGGGGAAACTAAACTGAAGGAGGGAAAGTCGTGACATGTTTCACATCTTAATTTTTTCTCATGTTTTTTGTTTATTGATTCAGTTGGATTGAGTTTTGTGATAGCCGAACAATTAAGTTAACACAACTCCCATACCTGAAGATTGGAGAGTATGAACATCTATTTCAGAACTAAAGGAAAAAACAGCCGTTTGGTCAATCGCATGTCATGGAAATAGTGGTTTGAATATGAAACCTTATTTTTTTTCGAAAACTAATTGAGAAAATAGCCAATTAAGTTGTCGGAGACAAGAGAGCTGGCCGCGTAATGCGTAACGTTTAATGATCACACAAAACTAGGTCACTTCCTGCAAGCGAAGCAAACCTACAGTTAAGTAACTTTTAAAAATGCTTTTACAAACGAATAGCAAGTGTTTGTAAAGTTTTTATTTTTATCGTTTATAATATTTAAATTTCAAATATTCGGTGTTAATGCAGTTATGTGAATGTAGACTGCACTGACATCTGTCGTCGGTAGGTAATAAACTATAGTGACGCGTCCTTTAGTTGTCATGACTACAGCCTTCTGTTTTCCCGCCTATTAGGGTCTGATATGATCATTGTGACTCATGGCTGTTAGTATTGTACGTATATATAATGTACTCACATAGCAGTCCTTCGCACAGGTCACAGTTCCGTCTGGCTCGCTCTTTCTTATTTTTCATCACTGAAGACATTTTGAAAACGTAATAAGTTGTTTGTAAAAGAAACTATCACTTTTTTTTTTTAATTGATATTTACACCTGTTATAAAGGTTAACAATAGTAAATTGTGGACATATCACCACCTTTTTAGAACATAACGTTCAATTAAGAGTATTGTGCTCGTTTCGATTTTAAAGACTGGTGCAGCTGTTGTGAAAGTAGTAATGTGGGTAGGTGTTGCCGTGTGGATAGTAGTGACAGAAAGGTGAAGGTGGCCAGTAACTAGCCCCCCCCCCTCCAATCACACATCTCACTACCATTATCATATATTATTATTTACCTGTTTATATTTAGTATTTCAAATATTCACTCCATTTCAAATGGATCCACTTATCCAAGCGCTCTCAACCACAACTCTCCCCTCCAACCCATCACGACGGCTGAAGCATCGATGGCCTCGCGATCATCTGCCTACATAATCATCTGCCTTGTATTGGTTTATTACGACTGCCATCGCTGGATGGCAGTCATTCATGTAGATCAGGTCATTTATGCAGCGACCTTCAGCCAACGCACACATTACACCTTATCTGTTTTACTTATTGCATGTAACATTATGCAGTTGTAAAAATCAATAAAAATGTTTAAAAAAAAAATTCTAGAGATGTCTACGTCTGTCGATAAATTTCAATTAGTTTTAGTAAATAAATTATTAATCCTAAGGAATAGTAAATGGAATTTGTTAGAGTTGATTAAATACAAACAACTCTCTTTTGTCAAATCTCTCTCTCATCTCTTTTGACAAATCTCTCCTATGTGAGGCCAAGTGCCTCATATAAATGCAAACTACCTCAGTGGTTGAGGAGCACCTACATCAATAACAAAACAAAACTGTAATATAAGATTTGACAAAGGACAAACACTTGGCTTGCTCTAGTGTGCAGGACTGTCTCTTACCGCAGCTGGAAGATGGTTGCGATCGGGCAATCCTCCTCCAGAAAATTTTTTTTTAGAAAACGTATAAGGAATATTTTCCAAAATTCAGTTCTCGCCGATACATAATGTGTTTTCACTTTGTAACCAAAAAATCGCAGGAAGAGCAGTACACTCTCATCGCATTTGATAAGTTGAAGGTTTCAGTCTAAATACCTCAGCAGAAAGTGCCATTTGAATAGAATTTTTTTTCAGTTTTTGCATTTTTTCTAAAATGGTTTCAAAGAAGTCCTTCTTTAAAACCTTCTTTAAAGTCGCATTCTACACATGCAAACCCTTACTTCTTGCCAGAAAAAATTATTTCTGGAGCATTTTGAAGGGAACTACAGTTAAGTTGAAGCTCTTCTCTGAAATGCCACATAAAGCGCAATATACGCTGTTACCTTCACAATACTAAATTCCACTGAATCCATTCTAGAATTCCAGGATTGAAGAAAAATGGGTTAAAATTAAAATGGGAAGTGCGAATTTACAGAATAGATTTCTGAGTTTCTGCACATATTTTGAAATCCGGAAGTACCACTTTGATGAATTGATTTCCAAATTTTCTTGTAAATAGCTGCAGTGAAGGAATTTCTTTGAAATGGGTTACAGGAACATATTTATAGATGCACGACATTTATTGGGTATTTTTCTCGACACTTGTATTTGACATATACCCTGGAAGAATGATGTTCGTGTTGGTTGTGGGCTGTGACATTACAATTAACTGCAGCACTCAGTAATCATTCCAACTTCTACAGGAATTTTTCAGTTAGAACTTTGAGAGGTGAAGGAAGAAAAAGTGGTTCACACGAGATTTTTGTAAAAGTAAATAGTAAATAACATTCGTCCACCTATATAGTCTGTCAGTGCAACTTTACTTTTCACTTGTGAGAGAGGAGGAGGTGGCATACCCTTTAGGGATGGATATATGTGGACGGTTTTCTGAAATCGAGCGAATATAATCAGAAAGAGAACAGCCATTGATATTGATGACGGGATGGGTTCCGCAGTTAGTGTTTAATACGATCTCCTAGCTAATCAGAGAACTGGAAACTTGTACCTTTCCTACTGGTGATGACAGTGGACATTGCGTGGCGTTTACTCTGAACTGCTCTGGATATATAGATCTGGCTGTTGCAATCTAGATTTTTTTTATGTTTAACAGAAATTAATGAATGACTTGATTTTGTAGTGTGAGTGTGTTCGCGAGATAGAATTATATAAGTTGCTGTACAGCTGGCTGGCTATGTACGGGTTCTATAAGACGTTAAGGCTGCCGCCCTCAAGCTGTATTATATTTATTATAGCCGGGGGCGGTAATACTTGTCACACACAACCCCACTACTGCCGCTTCACCACGTGACTGCCACGAAGGCGTGGCCAATGCAACATGGCCGGCTCACTGCTTTATACTCCCACTACTGTCTTCTTTAAAGTGGCCATGTTTGTGCTGATCGAAAGTGGCTTGAAGGTGCTGCAGTCTGGTGTGTAAAATCACAAACACTTTGTTCACATATCTTACAGTCGGGTGGTTGCACGAGGAATGTTTCGTCAGTAATCTGGTAGCCGTAGTATGGACTAAATGTGTGTGGTATTTATTTGTGTGTCACCCAGACACAAACACGCCCAAACACGAAATAGAAAAATACTACCTTAACAGTAGGTGGCTATCAGAAGTTCACTTTCTAACAAATCGCTCTCTGAATAATATTTTGTACAACGTGAAATCAGAACTGCTGTCGCCCATTTGATTCCAACAAATAAAACTATGAAATAAAACAAATAGAACTATGAAATAGCTAATAGCTTAGTATAAACCTGCCGGAGAGTTGAGGTATATTTGGAGATATGTCCCTTAGTCTGCTATAGCGGTGCGTTAAAGGTCCCAGCCAGATGATCACTCAGGTTGTCAGTCTGGTATCAACAGAATACAACCCTTGGCTTTCTCTTGTTACATTTTTCAAATCTGATTTTTGTGAGGAATTTGTTTTTTGAGACTCATAAGTATTGGTCCAAGTGGGTCCGGTCGCCACTACCTAAATAGCATAACTCAAAAACAAAAACAAAATCATAGGCAGCTGATATTCAATTTGGGTACTACCCACCCCCAGGGCTGCGAAAAACGAGAAAGTTTCATTCAGAAATCCACAAACCGGAAGTTGCACTTTATAACTTAGTTTGTTCTCTTCTATTGATGTATGAAGATGGTTGCGAGTTTATGAAATTGAGTTTCCACCGGTGGTGATATATGTGTTGAGGTCCCCCTGAATACGAAAAAGTGGTTATTAGAAATTCGTCTGTTTCTGGTGGATTCAAAAGAACTCAAAAAAGAAACTCGTACCAATTAGTAAACTTGATATTTGTTTAAATACTACCAAACAAGGTTTTGATCAAAATCGGTCTGAATGGACGAATGCAGTTTTTTTCACACGTCTAATGATTTTCCAATGATTTTCTTTAAACTACTTATTCATTTAGAGATTAATTAATAAATAATTTTATAGAACAAGAAGGAATTGCTACGCCTGATAACGTAGTGTAATTGGAATTTTCAAGATTTCACTTTTGTATATATCAGTGTTCCTAGAATTTTGTTTTGTATCTAGTAGACAGTGTTTTTATTATAAACATAACACATTTTTCATTAGAATGTTGTTTGACCAGTTCTTATTAGAAAGTGATCAGTTTTGGCCTCTGTAGGGAATGAAGAAAAGAATATCCTAAAAATGATGCAAATTTCTAAATCTAAGTAACATGCTCTGGACTTTTAGAGAAAAACCAGGCCATTTAGTAGGCAGGTTATAAGTGGTGTCCTCCACAATTTGAACTCTATAAAATTCCTCTAATTTCAGCCGTCGATCTTTGATGAGAAGCGACGGCTGAGGTTGGAGATATCTTAGAACCCAGATTTGGCTTCCGAGTTTCCTGCGACTGTCGTGTGAATGTTCCTTTAGAAATGTTACACGTCACTTGTTATTTCAAATCCGTGACTGTTTTGTGATATCTGCAGGTTGCTCGCAATTGAGCCATCCTGTAGTTGGGATCAGTTCTCCCTCTGTCCCTCTCTGTGTCACTCACTCACCCTCTTACTCCTTCATATATCCGGTTCTCCCTTGAGATTTTCTTATTGCTGTAATATAGTTTTGAGGTCCCCTTAGTACGAAAAAGTGATTTTTAGAAAAAGGTCTGCGTATGCTATGTGTAGTGTATGTATTGAACAGCGTAGCTCCCAAAACTGTTTTCTTTACACTAAGTAAATATTTAATAGAAATAATAAATTTGGAGAAAATGTATCCCTCCCCCCAATCATAACTTTGTATATTGCACTAAGAGAAAGTGAGTTTTTCACAACAGATTTTTCTTTTAAATTTAAATATAATTCTATTTAATTTATTAATGTTTGTGTTTGTGGTAATGTGGGTAGTATATACTGGTAATACCATGAGGCTGATATAGTAAGCCATATTGTAGTGGCATACTACCGTCTCTGTGCTCATATATACTGTATACCTATAGTCGGGCCATTAACTGCGCTGCACATATTGTCTTTCTGCAAATAATGCTTCCAACTGCTACCGCAGAATCTGTGCAACCTGCACACCCACCAGTGTCTTCACTTCATCACATTGTTTTGCTCTCCATGTGAAAACTGGTCGAAAATCTTATCGAATAACTCTGAGACAATGTAGTTGGCACACTCCGAGAGATATTCTGTTTCTGACTAGTAGTGGGAAGAAAAAATTCACTAGATTTCCAATTTAGCTCCGTATTAAGTTTCCACATGAGTCAGTTTGAGCAACCTATACAATTTTTACCAAAGTATTGATGCTTACTCAATATCAGAACATTGAATTATCCTAATAACTATCGTCTGTTCTGTTGACTAGGTGTTGGTGGAGTACGATGATCGAGAATGGCAAAGAAGAGAGTGGGTGTCCGTACATAAAGCAGGACTGTTCCATGCCTTCCTGGTCGAGAAAACTCTAGTATGGTGTTCCAGATCTGATTCGGCCAGATCTCCATCCAGTTCTCTAGCACCGGCCTTGGTATGTACATCTCCGAATTTCTATATCTTAGAATATTCAACTACTGCTTTTAAAAGAAACAAATTCTAATAAAAAGGTTGTAGCCATTAATTCCAACTAACTAATAAGAGCGTTATGTTTGTAGAGTTTCACTGCACTAGTGGGCACTCAGGATCTCTCTTGTTACGACGTGGAGCCTGTAGAGTTTCTAAGAGATAGACACATTGCCTTCAGGGACCCTCACTCCTTCAAATCCTTTCAAGTAAGTATACTATTTTATAAAATGGTTTTTCAAATCGCCAGGCCTTAAACTTATAACGAGATGTTTATATATGTGGCCATTGCCGTATAAACATCTCGTTATACTATTATATATAAATTATATATATAATACACTGTCTAATCATTGCCTAGTGTTACTATCACTCTTCTTGTCTATTACAACATTTTTAAAACACCTGCGTATACTTGTGTATGGAGTAATATTTCTAAGTTAATGTTATCCGGACAATATTACATTTAGGGTAGAAAACTAAATCTAAAATTACAACATTCTTACAAACCTCCGGACATTGTCCTCAAGTACAAACACAAAACTCAGGCAAGAAAACGTTGAACTCGTTGACCACGTTGAAATCAAGAAAACTCACGCAGCTGCTTACGCTCTTCTTGGCTCATTTCAGCGAGCGCGTAGCAGTCGGGAAAACAGCAAGTAATTTTGACGAAGAGATAACTGCTAGTTTGAAGTGTGCAGCAAGGCGTCGTATAAGCTCAATTCCTCGGCAGGACACAGGTTAAACAAACATTCTTACAAACAGAATCTCCCTCTATTAAAGAATGTTTAACGAATGGAGAATTCACCAACATTTTATGTTTCAATAATTAATATTCAACAAAGTATCTTTAAACGAAACAAAAAATCAACTTAAAATATTTGATTAATTGCGTTAAATAAAAAAAATGAAAGAAGCCAGAAGGAATTTAAGTGTTTACAGAGATAAGCTAGCAACCCTGTTCTGTCGGCTATTAGTTTAGGACATCAGTTTGGGCAGTGTTGTATTAAATTAACAGTATTGTGTCCAAAGGATTCTGTTTGGCATCCAACTGAAATGCATGACCAGTCAGTTTACTATTGTTACAATTGTACAGATTTCTCTAGTGTATAAATCAAATAATAACAAATTATTCTATCAGTAACAATACGCGGTCCCTGTACAGTGGAGCTGATCAAAAACGTTTACTTTAGTTAATGTTGCTGTGAGGATGTTGATGGCATTGTGTTTGTAGAACGACCCGCAAAAGAAATCTGTTTGCAAAACTAGAGGACATTCTTTTATGTATTTTAGTAAAACTCTAATTAAAAAGAATTTTCTCCAGAGTTGGAAGTTTTAGCGAAGGTGCTGCCGGCGGGGCGCCACCCTTACACACAAATATAATAATAGGTTTTGGATTGGTAGTTTTTAGGTGTCAATCTGCCTGAAAGTCACCACATAGTATGGCAATCCCTTGTTCACTTCTCGTAACATAGCAAACTAAAATCAGATCGCAATCAGAGATTTCTCTGGCTGCAAAATATAACAAATAAAAGATAACTTTGTATATACAGAAAATTATTATAGCTGTTTTCAAGAAAATTCAGAAAACTTCCCGTGAACTGGCACTTTCTTGCAAACTTGGAATTCTGGCGACACATTTAGTGTACCTTAATATTGTATAGAAGGCACAATCTGAGTATTATATTGAAGTGACAGTTTGGAAGAAATACTTGACCTTGTAACTTCCTTTCTACAAAAGTCTGGAAATCAATATTCCCAGAAAAAATGTTTTCTAAATGAAAGTGATTGGATTAAACGTGTACCTCTGTGAGAAAGGAAGTTTGAAGATAATCGGTGAGGCCATTTTCCAAAGAACCGAAACCAAAGCTGTATACTTTCGGTTGCCGAATTTTGATGAAGTTAGAGATTTCTAAGATTTGCAGTCTGAAATACTTTATTCGCGCGCGCGCACACACACACACACACACACACACACACATACAGACCATTTTGTAAAAACCACAGTAGTTAGACAAACTAAAAATTGATTTGGGGGGGGGGGGGGAGTTTCAGTTTGCCCAAGCTTTGTTGATTTTGACATAGGCCGCTCGGGTATACAGGTGAAATCCAGCACCATGTGTACGGCCAGTCCAACTAATAAGTAATCGTTTTTCGAAAAATGGCGAATTACGGGAAAAAATGAAGAAAAATGGCCATTTCCGAATTGTTTCGAAGATTTGTAAATAGAATATTAAGTTGAAGTTGCTCCAATTTTTCGTTTTATTGGTAATTTGGCGCTCATTCTTTCAAAAAACTGTTTCTGGTACTTATAGCTGCATTTCCGAGAATCCGACAAGATCACAAAGCTGCCCTTTACAGCAGTGAAGGAATAAGCATAGAGCTAGTGTAACTGTGTATAGTTAGTAGTACACATATTGTATTGGTTGGAAACATTCAGGGTGAGCTGGCCACTGTGTGTAATGTCGCCGTCCTCCTAAATCTAATAATAGCAATATTAATAAGAGCAATAGTTAGATTTAAAGGTACATTGGCCCGGCTGCTCACAGATGGCAGGAGGCAATTCATGAAATTCTTAAATGGTATTTATTACATATATTTAGAATTAAGTTTATTTACTGTTGCAGTTAGTTATAGGACGGCTAGGAATGACCAGCTGACAGGGAAGGTTACACTAAATCAACCTGCCCACTGAATTATCACTGGCATCTCCGCACCTCCACTCCATTGAATATATAAACAACTCACCACAGATGTGTAAAATCTGGTGTAGTTGTAGTTAAATGGGTTGGGCCCCCTTAAAGTTATGATGAACAATCTTTAGTTTTATTTATATTAACACGTAAGTCTAGTGTGTGTGTGTTGTGTGTGTTCAAGTGAGATTTGTTTCAAATATATTAAAAATGTTTGGCTCATCGTAGTACTTTAGTTTGTGTATGGAGCCTAGGATATCGTTATCTCAGTAATGATGTGCTTCACTCTGTTGTTATTGTGCCTTATTACTGAGACATGGCCCCAGAGATAATAGGTCTTCTCTTCCCAGTCGTTAAATTAGCGAGAGTGATCTCGGTATCTTATTGGTAGTCATTGTTTTCGGTTAGAGCCACATCAAACCAAAATCTCCAAGCCAACCTTTCTTAATCTTTGGACAGATCAATTATTCTCTTGGCTATCCCACATAAAACCATTTGCCAACTGCTGGAAGGGACCAGCAGAGTGTTCTGAATTCAAATATAACTTGATAGTGAATATAGTACTGAATTAAAGCGTTCATTCTCAAGTTCTCCAGAATAGATAAATCTAGCAGTCTGTTCGTATTAAAAAGTTATTTAAAAGTAGGGAGACGCAAAGTATCTTCTCTCTTGAGTAGGATACAATTTAGAGCCCTGGTAAGTGTATTGACTGGGCACACGCCTGGATAACCGGACATTTACACAAAATAGGCAGAACGTCTAGTCCACTATGTCTGAATTATATGAGGGAGTCAGGGCCACTACGTAGATCATTGTCCCCGTTTCGCCAGTACTAGGTTTCGCATATTTTGGAGGGCAACACTCTCAAGGGAATGCTTGGAGGATTTGGAGTTTAGGGATATCTTAGGATATTGTACTCACGCCGATAGACTGCTGAGGAGAAGATTGTGGGGGGGGGGGGAGAGATCAGAGCCATAATGGCTTAGGGCCCCCATCATTAATAATAATAATAATAATAATAATAATAATAATAATAATAATAATAATAATAAAGTAGTGTCCCCAAGAGAATAATAAAATAGTTGTTTGCCAAGAGGGCAAGAGGGTTGTTTGCTTCCTGCAGGTAAATTAAAAATTCTTCTCGTTTAAATCGTCCTCAAATTTCTTCGTAAATGGCTGTTTCAGAGGTGCCCCAGCGCCGTTAACAGTCGTATTGACAGCGTCATCTGTGCGCTACTAGATTCGACATTGGTGCATTGCGCAATGCGAATTTTAATTTAAGAAAAACTACATATTACAGAAAAATGGACATTTACTATTTAAGCGGTACTAAATAAGAGTGGGAGATGAAGGTGACCTTGAGATCGGTATGAAACACTCACACGACTTTCACTTATTGCTGTTAAGAAGTTGACGAATCGCTCAGAGTTTAGTAGCACATAGTCTGGTATGTGACATACTTATTGCAGCCCAGAATACCGACAAAACACTGGAAATCAATGTGACAGAGTCCTGAGAACCGTTTGCTGGAAACATTTTCCTAATACAGTGATCAACTTTTAGAAGTACTGTCAGTATGGGAGTTTGAAGAGAACTTGTTAGAGCTCTGTTGGAGGAGGAAGTTGCGCAAAACTAAGGGTAAAAAATCAGTATAATTGCACTTCCGGTTCATTGATTTTCAACGAAAACTTCTTTAAGATGCGATGGTCCTTTCCTGAAGGGTATAATTAGTAAGTAGGTCCTGGGGTAGCTGGGACGTCAAAATATCTTTTTAAAGATCGCGTCTCATTATACTCGTAGTGTGGGCAACCTTAGCTATTTAGTATTGAAGGCAACTTAATATTTAATAAAAATACCAAGTTTAAATGAGATTTGTAGTAGGAGAAAGTCGTGTGAAAGACAGTGATTCTTTTTTCCTAATTTAATTTTGACAGCTATAGGGATTATTGCTTACTCTTTATTTGAGTTTGTATCTCGTAAGATATAGTGAAGCGTGACTCAGTTTAAGTAAAAACATGTTGACGGTTTCCTCACAGGGCATTGCAGACTCAGGTGCCCCACCTGAAAAAGCTGGGCCTAGAAAACGATATATGGAGGAAGTAGATATATATATATATACGGTGGAGGTAGATAGATACTCCCTAGAACGTTCCCAGATCCTGTGATTTCTCAATGATCTTAATCTAGAAGGGGTGCTGTAGGTGAATCTCACTCTTAGCACCAGTGGGGTGGGCACAGTAGATATCTTTTGGTCGCACTACACTCTACCACTACACTCTACCACAAAAAAAGTAACAAAAAAAATAAGGATTTCATTTTAAAAATTATGATTATTTAGGCAAAGTGGGGGTGATATTCCTAAATTCAGAGAAACAAACTTAACCAGTATTTTCCTCAAGTATTGAATTGGATTGTTAAACTTCATCTTATTGTTCCATCTTGAAGATGTAATTAATTAAATATATTACATAACTTGAATTAAAAAAAAAAACACGCATTGTTACTGAAACTAATGAAGTGAAACAGAATTGTGTAATTAAAAATGGAAGGGGGAGAGTGTGATTGTAGACCGTTAGGGCGGGTTGCCATCCTCTAAATATAGTGCAGTAATGGTTGGCTCTCTAGTTGTATGGGAGGCTACTAGCTGGCAGCAGAGTAGATTGAGTACACTGTTCACCGAATAAGATCACGCTGCAAGTACCCTGTGTACAGCTGGCCATCACAACATTGTCCAGATTACATCTGTAGAGTATGGAGACCGACTCCATCCAGCAGAGGACATCTAGTTCTGGAGATAGAACTTCTCGGTCGTCTCCGGTTTACAAACGACTGCTGTGGGATGAACCCCACACATACCTGTGTCAGTCCATTAGAATGAAATGATCAGTAGCGTCTTGAGTCCACATAGACTGTGTACGCTTTTATTAGTGATATAAAACACGCCAGGAAAGCTGAAAAGTAATCAGCCTATTCAGTAATTTAAATTTGGATCTGTGTGTGTATGTCTGTGCGGCAAATGCTGATTGGAGTGCTCAATTTTACTGCTTCAGTTTGACAGAAAAGTGAAGAAAGATCAAGCTACTGTTTGCGAAGTTACGGAAGCAAACTCTTGATTTGAAAACAGTAGCATTGTGAACTGCAAAAAATTTATAAATCACAAAAACAAAACTTCCTTCGTGTGAAACACTTACACGACTTTCTCTTACTCATTGATTGAATTTGTAACATTTTTTTATTGGTAGGAATATTTACTGAAAGTTTAGTGGTCCCCAACAGTTGGTCGAACTAAACGTCATAACGCAAATAAGAGGTGGCGGCAAAATGTTTCAGATAAACAAAAATTGTAAATCTTTCCACTGTCTGGGTGGATTTACAAGTTTAAAGAACATCGATGGAGCCGTCTTCCGGAAAATTAGGCAAAACTGGAAAATCCCATTCGTTAGATGATTATTGCTGTGTTTCTCGTACTTGACATTTTTGTAGTAGGTGGAGCAACCTATATGTTTTTCCAAGATATAGAAATGACACTTTTTTCAGGAAAACCGAAAGCATAGGGCCCCAGAACTACCCTAAATCACAGTGACCCAGAACTCCCTAAATCACAGTGCTCCAAAACTCCCCCTAAATCACAGTGTCCTAGACTCCCCTTAAATCACAGTGCCCCAGAACTTCCCCTAAATCACAGTGCCCCAGAACTCTCCCTAAATCACAGTGCCCTAGACTCCCCTTAACTCACAATGCCCCAGAACTCCCCCTAAAATGAATTTTTCTGAAAAAATGTTGAAAGTAATATTTTGTAAAAGTATGTGTCTATTAATATTCCTAGTTTAAAGAAAATCATTGGACTGTTTTTGAGAAAAAATTCGGAGAAACAAAGATGTATTCAGTAATGTGGCATCTGCAGTTGATCGATCTTGATAAAATCCTTATTGTTGGACTCCCTGATGGGGAACCTGATCGTATATTAAGCTTGAAGTTTCTGTGATTTTCTGGTTAACACAAACATCACCACATTACACAGAAAGAGTAACGATCCTGATGAAATTTCATTTTCGAAAATTTGATATGATTTCCTCTTACTAGGAATAAGAGAAAATATAGAATAAAATAAAAATTGTTTTTCAGTCGGTTAACTCTGGACAGAGGGCGCCAAGTAATATGTCTTATTTTGTGTTTTAATTCACTCTCTGATTTGTGTATGAGTATGTCCATGTTGGTCTGTCTGCCTTCTTCCACGGTGTCGCCGAACAGAGAATCTCTTCAAATTTCCTTTTCCCTCCCAAACTTTTTTAATTAAAAAACTTATTCATCTCAAACTTTTTTTTATAAATAATTTTATCTCTCTCTATTTTCTTATATTAAAGTTTTTTTAAATAATCATAATAATAGAAACTCAATCTCCAGAGAAGTTTTAAAAGATCTTGGAATATATTGGAAAAATTCCCACATTTTTAAATCCACAAAGTATTAATATGAAGTTGATCTTATTTTTTATAAATTAATCGAGACAAGTTAAGCTAGTCACAGTCTTGCAAGCAGAGCTAGCAAGGACATGCATCTTAAGACGGAGGACATGATACCAGCGTCGTCATTTCCTTTCTGTTTTAGACAGGCCACCCTTAGGGCTAGCCATGAGTTACTATCTGGTCAATTCAAGACTGATGTAGGGAGCTTTGAAAGGACAAGTCAGCCTTTCGCACGTTTTTTCAGGTTAGAGAGGTAACGGACTGCATGCACGATAACTATTGGTGAGAAGTACTGCTTCATGGCTGCAGTTCGAGAGTAACGCCAACTACAAACTTCTGACAAGTATCGGTCTTTAGTTTCCAGAATTTCGATTAATCAGGACTGGAGAATGTACTCTAAACAAATAGGTGTCACATTAAAAATCCTTGATGGGGAAGGCTGACCTTCCACTTGCAGCCGCCCCTTCTGTAAATTATATCCTCCAAAGCGTGGGCTCACGTCGCCGTGGCCCACCCTGGAGTTGCAGCTGGCAACGAATTTGACTATCAAATTACGAATTCGAATTCCGATGTTTTTGTCCTGGGGTATCCCTCTGTGACAATTGCCACAGTTTGTCCCCCAGTTATGGCCCCATACGAAATTTTGCTGGCAACAGGGCTGCCAGTTCCTGCGTTTTTATTCTTTTGGGGTTGCTCGGCGGTGTAGGTTCCGATCGTTTCCTTTCAGTAGGTCCCGTTCGCCTCTTTTCGCCTGCTATTTTTAGTTTTCACGGCCTCCTCTTCTCTCGGTCGTCGTTTTTGTTGAGCCCCTATCTTTCGGTGCCCGAAACTGTGATGGTCATTTATTGCGCAGTGAGTATGCGAAGTTTAAGAAGAATCGCGAATTTGACAAAAAAGTTCTTTAAAGTCTCGCTTGCGGAATTACCAAGTATCCTAAAGGGTATATCAAAACTGATCTTCCTGAGCTTTATAATTTTTGAGATCTTTTGTTCATACGACACATAAATACAAATATACGGTATTAACACTCACACAGACGATAATTTTCCGGAGACTAGACAATGCAATTTTTAAAATTTGTCACTATCACAATAATTCTTCTATTAGCAGCAAGAAAGTAATTTAGTTTTATACCAACTAACCAACCTTATAAAATAATTAGTTTACCATTTTAATGAGGAGATTTTGGTGGAATTTGACAGGAAAGTACCTGCTCCTCCACTTGAACTTGTCATATGTATTCTTATTACTGTTACTGACATAGTAACAGTATCTTATAGACATTATAATGTTTGTATATGTGTTTATTGTTTGTAGGATTACGAGAGAAGATGGGGTGAAGATCCTTGTATACAAGAATGGACCAGATGTCAAGATGGACAGAGCATACTGTTGGCCACGCCCAGTGTTCTGGTCGGCTATCGGGTCCAAGTGTACAGAGCCGAAGGCACTACTCAGTGGTACACTGCCGTTATTGTCGGATACAATGAGTCCACCAGGGTATGTCCATTTCTCAGCTATTAACTTTTAACATGGTTAGATATCTGCAGAAGAATCTATCCGCTATCAGAAAGAATAGTAAATATTGGTGAGCCATCAGCTTATATCACAGGCATATAATGTTGATGCCAGTTTTGGTTAAGAAATTGGAGTTTTGGATAAGAACTTGTAAACATGTTCATATGTAGTGATAAGTAAAATAAATATCTGATTTGTAAAACATATAGTTTGCAAAACACTAGGGAAGCCTGGGTCTTCCGGTTGTGACGCCGCTGATGGTTAGGTATGAACTGATTTTCGTCCATGTTGCCCAGATTTGTTCAGCGTAGTTGGTGGTCTAAGTGTAACACGTGTTAAAACTTAGACTGGTATGGGTCTACCTGAAGTCAACTACAACCTTCTTACTATAACAATTTACCTGAATTTTTTCTTATATTATAGCCTTGCATGCATTATATATTGTTTACACGGCTTTAACTTTGTACATTTCTTTTATTCAAACTTTACATATTCCTATTTGTATAAAATGCTCTCGAAATTTCCTATCCATACACACACTTGACATAAATGTTGAACGCTGAAATGATGCACTGGAAGGTGTGTATAGTCAAAGCAAATAGTATTTTGGCGCGCAATGTTTATTCCTTCGTTGGTTTAATTTATTGCATAATCTTTTTGAAGAAAGAAATGTCTTTCGTAAACACGGCAATTTTCATACATACTTTGGATATATACCTCCCAGCTGTATATAAAATTTTGAATATTTCTGTACTCGGCGATTTTCGTCTTCTTTCGACCGAAGCCGCTACAGTTCTTTCAATTGCCGAGGTTCAAGAAATTTTGGCAACCCTTCAAATAAATGTTAATCTTTACGACGATTACATTCCTCGTACATACATCGAGAAGCAAAAGCGCTCAGTAAATCTAGGTGGCGTTATATCTGGATTTATTCACCCTCCACAAATCTGATGTAACCCTCCTCGACAACAAAACGAAATAAATCTCTGCTCTACAATAAATTGATAACATTTTCAATTTCGATTGAACAGTGGTAGGGTCGGTCGAAGTGAAGTTATTGATGTGCGTTTAAGGGAAGTTATCTTCATAAATATAGAAAAGGATTGTAGTGGAGTGGCCGGCCAACAATGAACTCCTGCCAGTTCATCTAAGAGTCTATTACTGGTGTAGTTAATCTGCTTGAGAGTTGAAACATTCACATTCATTGCGCTTCAGATAATTTGATCAGTGATCCTTAAGTTAAATTTCACATGGAGAACCTATGCAATAGAGAAAGAGAGCGCGAGAGAGAGTGTGAGATAGAGACATTGTGAAACAGCCGACAGGTAACTGTGATGTGACGCTGGTCTTTACACCGGGCCGCGTGTTGGGTAAACGAGACAAGCCTGTGATAAAGTGTGTATGTTTAGGTGTGTGGTGCACCGATGGAGAAAGTGCACTGATCCTCTGTGTGCCCTTCTCCTCCATCTGCGCAAATTGTGCGAGAAGATTCACTGAGGCTTGCCGACCACTCTCCTGTCCACAACGCCAGTATTTCCTTTCTCCTCTGATTTAAAGCTAAACTACGCCATGCAATAATTTAAAATCAACCGACTATTTCCTCCATTATCTCTTAAAGTTAAAAGCAACATCCAAGTGAATTGGATCACTCATCTACATCTGTCCTCCTTGCATGCCTTACATGTTTTACATCTTTTTATCTTCTGGTGTCATTGCTTTCTGTTATTGCTTGCAAGAGGAACTATTGTGATCGTGTCAACTTTTACAAAGTTAGTTCACTGTAAATGTTTACGAGGAGAGATGTGTGTCTATAGAAGAGCGATGACAGTGTCGGACGGCCATCATCTCTTTGTGGACAAAAAATCTGGTGTGAAACACTCACACACAACTTGCTCTTACTGCAGTTGACAAAACTATAATTGGCAAATATAGTTCTCTTACTTATAATTCTCTCACTAAATCTTTATCTTTAATTCTTAAATGGGAGAATCTAAACTTAATACAATGATTCCAGCTAGTCTGGAAGGATAGTAAGAACAATAATCAGAAAGGTTTAATTAAATAAAAAAAATAGAGAAGCTGTGTGAGTGTGAAGTTATACAGGAAGTAGCCGACCAAGTTGCCTCCCGCCCTGCCTATCATGTTTTGTAAATAGTTTGGTTTCTCTGGAATGCCAAACAGCACTACCACTGGGCACCACCATCTGACGTCATCTAGATGTTTTTGTTGTTTATATTCGTGTATAAGTGTGTGCTGTTGTTGGATACCAAAATAACTGGTACAAGCTGTTCAAACCATCAGGATCTTGTTTGTAACTAAACAGCGTTCCGATAGTGCCAATGTTTTAGTGCTTTTAAGTTAACATCACTTTCAAAAGTACAAACACTATAACATGCCAAATACAACATTATGAGCAGGCTTGTACTTACACTGTAGGCTTTTCGGTTGTATTTCATATCTTACGTCTCCCATATAGATCGTCAAATAATAAAAATTGGAAAATGAACACCATTTTGCCCAATAACTTGGATATGAAATTATCTACAATTTCTATCTTTAAAGATAGAAACGCTTACAATTTACCCATCATAATTATTGCAAAATTTTGCCGGAAAAATGGATTTTAGAGGGTTGTGGGAAATCTGTGATTTCAGTTACAAATTTCTGAACCGTAGTGTAACTCAGCCTTGGGTGCTGGCCGTGGCCCCGGTCACCAGTAACTGGGTCAGTCAAACTGAATACAAATTCCAAGTTTAAAGAAAATTTTTCAATATTTGTATTAACTGCAGCGAAACAGAAAAAGAAAATTAGTATGGTTCGGACATTTACTAACAATGCCAGATAGCAGAATCCCAAAAATAATAATGGAATGGGAACCGCTAGGAAGACAGACAAAGGTATGCCGAGGAATAACTGGAGATACGGCATTAATGAAATTATGACTGGTAGGGGGCTGTGCTATCAAGATACACTGGACAGGCTATATTGGAAGAATAATGTTGACTCGGTGCAGTGCAGTATTAATTATTGGTTAAATGCACAGCTTGCTAATGAAGACGATTGTAATTGTTGTACGACAAGGTAGGGGGCAAGGTATTGGGTACGAATTACTTTTCATTTTACGTGGTCTGAGCAAACCTCAAATTTGAGGAAAAATCCTTAAAAAATTAACTGCAACAAGAGAATATTGTTTGTGTGTGTTTATAAGTGAGTAATCATATGGGGAAGAGAATCATTTAGCAAGAGATTATCAAAGGAATGTGTAAAATCATCTGCTTTGGGCAATTAATTATAGTAATAATTATATAATACATTTTGGTTCTAAAGTTTTAAAGGGACTCTTCGTAAAATGTTTTAGTGAGAGATAATAATGTTCTTTATATGTTGTGTACTGTTGTCTGTTTTTGTTGAAGTATGTAAATAGAACATGCAGTAGTATATGGTGGTGATATACATATATACAGATAGGCATGGTAGTTTGAGCAAACACAGCCAAACATAGTAGAAATAGTGTCGCAAGACAAACAGACATACTGAAACGGCCAACTTCCAGCCACTGAATGTACCAACATCGCCAGACAGACCCAAACTGTGTCAATATGTCTGTGTAATGCGGCGGTATGTTGTGCACACACCTAACACTGGCTCACTGTTGTCTTGTGAACCAAGTTGGATCTGACACGTCTTCCCGACTACCACTCTAATTTGCTGATGGAGAATGAATACCTCACTCACAATACCACTCTCAATAATGTCTCTATAATGCTATCGTGTTTATTAAATTACATCTCCACTTTAATTATGTCAGTCAGCCTACAGATCTGCAGTTTCATTGTTTGCAAGGATCTCAATTTACTATTAGGAAATAGAGACAAAAAATGATTTAGACAAAAAATTAGGGAAAATGCTGAGATACTTGATATTTACTTGACATTTATTGGGGGAGGGTGTACTGACGCAGTTGAAATGTGCACTATTGAGGTACTTCATACCTCTAGCAAACTTAAGCCCACTAACGCATACACAAAACAGACCACTAATACCATTGAAAGGTCTCTGGTACTACGAATAGATGGTCGCTGTGGATTTGGCTTTCTTCGTTCCCAACTAAATATCAAGATTTTGTGTTGGCAGGGTAATAATTTGATACTTTTAGAAAGAGCTGCTATATAGAGACAAAGAGCAACAGAAGAGAACGTTGGCAGAAGATTAACTTCTTGATACTGTAGATTCCCCAAAGATTGTCTTGATTAAGACCGGTCTATAGACTGATTGACTCGTTGGAATCTCTTTGTATGTGTGTAGGTTTATAAAGACTGCCTCGGTAGCTGTTTTTAACTTATTTAGTCTCCGGATAGGACCCGCATTTATGCGGATATCGTTTGATTAGACAGAGCTTGCTGCTTCTTCTGGAGTTATGTCAAGCGCAGGAGGCGCATGGGCATGTCATGTACGTAGCACATTAAAAGCGTTGGCGCTGTCCTGTGAGAGAGTTAAGAAATATGATATAGTTTCGCTGTTGTGGGACTGTTAAAAAGTATAGCATTTCCATTAATATTTTAATCTCAGGAAAGTTGATTTTCTTCACATTTGGAATTCTAACTTGCATTTGACGTACCGTCAAAATTCTCGGGTCTTTCGGCAAACCACTGATGCAATCTCAACCCGGAAACTCAAGTGTTTTTCAGCATGATTTGATTATGTCCAGCATGGTGGCCTTCCAAGGCGAACAACAGTAGGGAAGGAAATTGTCACAGCTTCTACCCTCGGCGATGGAGGATAATTCATCCTTATTAGTATATTATAAGATTATTTAGAATAATTAAGTTGAAAAATCCGTTCTGTCATACTTGTGATGAGTCCGTTCTGCTGCACCCACTATATCCTCTACTTACTGACATTACTGGATATCAGTATCTCATATATATATATTTTTTAAATATTATTGTGTTGCAGGAACTGACGGTGACAGATGATACGGTACTGGAAGATCACAACGAAGATCCATGTCTGGTACAGATGAGGCTGATCGGAGACGGAGGTAATTATATATTGTCTCACAGATTAATTTATTATTCCATTGGTCCTTAGACCGGTAACCATCCATGATTGCCCAGATAACTACAGGCCTATTTATAATCCTTTTATCCGATTCGTTACAGAAGTTACATGTGGTAAGCAAGCTGCCTCAAGTTTCACCTGTTTCAGATTTTCACCTTTATTTGACTTAGTACCATTTGAGAGTTATGTCCGTCATAGATGTTGTTGAGGGTGGTGGGTTTTTCACTCAATTGAGAAGTGACCCATTTAGTTGAATTTTAGATCCATCTTTTTTAATGAATTAATGTTTTTTATAAATACATTGTGTAGATCCCTTTACCCATTGTAAATCTGAGTTTCCAATCTTTTTAAGCGGCATGTTATTATTTTATTATTTTTATATCTGTTTTCCAGAGTTTCCCACGCGAACTCATAATTTTCATTCTTAAGCTCAATTCCTTCAATAATGCTCACAGCTTCTCCTTCCACACAAGTTGTTAAGTAATAAAATTTCCTAACCTCTGATTATGATGAATAATTGATTTATACGAGTCGTGAAATTTGAACCAATTTTCTGTTTTTCCGTTAAATGTGCCCATTTCAATTTTAGCTATTCTAATCCCTATTCCGACCGTTTGTTCGTTCCCATTTCTTTCAAGTTTTATAACTCTTTGGTTAACCGAAGATCATGGAGGCCAGGGTCTCTATAATGAAGACTGAGTCCTAATCTTGCAAAATAAATTTTGGATAGTGGTAATGACCTGGAAGTTATAAGAAACAGAAAAAAGGAAGTGAAAGGCATTTTGTAGCAAGATCCCCTGAGTCAGTCACATTGTCTGAGTTTGTTTAAGGAACAATTGCAGAGTTTATTGAACAAAGTGAGTATAAAAAGTTTTTATACTTCACCCTGGGAGGCGGGAATTCTTTTACTTCTTTTATAATTCACTTATTACGTAAGATTAATGTAATCTTCTGACCGGACTATTTATAAAGAAACCAGTCTTCTATTCGCACTTGCAGATTTGTGAGATTAACATACGATGAATAATTCATTAAAAAGAGAGACAGCGGCCTCTGACACACAGCTGTAAAACTATTATCTCCATAATGGTGGTGAGTGCACCCTCCTCCTCAAGCCGCTCTGTAATATTTATGTCTCCATCCCTTTATATTTTAATTTACACATTATAATTTTATCTTCCTTTCATAACCTTTATAATGAAGAACTGCAGAGTAAAATTAGATAGGAGGAATTGTTTGAAGGAGAACTGATCACGTTAGAAGAGATTGTTGTTCAGCACACGTCAGACTTGGAGATTACAGCTAGGTCACACACATCAATAGTATTCCGAACACCCTGGTCTGTAAAGTGCACGAAATTACTAAGTTGTTTACCCCCAAGGAAGCTGCGAACATCTACCGCCTTCAGCTGTTTATTAATGCATGCTCTCAGGTATAGAGTTGAGAAGATCTTGAAGTATCTTAAGGACGGAAAATATCAGATGGAAGCAGACACATGGAGCGATTTGACTTTCTCGTCTGCATGCGCCCATATTCAGCTCATGAAACCATTTGAAATAATCCTAAAGATGGATGTGTATTATACGCCAGATAACGCATCAACTGATTCAACTTTTCCGTTCAGGAAAGTTAAGGAGCATTTTTCATCCGTCTAGTTATTTATAATAATTTACGTGGTTGTACTTGGGTCCGCGAAACTTGAAAAACATGGATTTTTTCCATGATTGCCTGTTTTATCAATTGTTCGGGCGTTGGCCCATCATCAGGATGTCTTGATAAACAATGTGATACCATAGATAACAGTGTGTAAAGAGATTTTGCTCTGTGCTAGTGTATGTTATACCGCGGTTTATCAAGACATTCTGATATTGGGGCGAACGCCCCAAAACCTATTGATGACCATAAAATGAACCAGGCTATCAGGGGAAAAAATTCTGAACTTACATACTAATTGTACGGCTGAATCGGACAACCACTGGTTGGTATCAGTGTCTAAGACAGAATCTTTGTGAAAAAGTATATAACAAAGTCTTTGCAGAAATTTGATGATCTGACGATGGAAAAGTAGAATTAAGAAAAAGAAGCATATTGTACGGTTACAATCTCCGATATGGTACAGCATTGTGGACTGAATCACTCATTTAACAAGGATTTATATTACGTTCAACAAAGGTAATTTTTCTCAAACTTACAACATAGTAATTCTCTTTCTCGAATCTGTTGCTCGAAATTAGCAGGTAATTATTAAGCCGGAATAGCTTATCTATTTTATCTATTTGCTAATTATAAAAATAATAAAGTTTAATTAATTAATCGTCAGCAGCAAATTAAATAAATTATTCAAAGCTTGATTGCAATAAATAATAGCATTAAATAATATTTCCACGACTCATCGTACCGATTCGTACATCCCAACACTAATCGCAAATCGCCCAGACTAAATTAATGTTTTATACATGTGTGTATATATATATATATATACAGGGTTGCTAACAGCAACCTCTGGCAATACTTCGGAATATGGATTGTCACTTTATTTGGAATAAAAAATTTCTAATAAACTAAGGTCCGATTCGTTCGCCTTCAAAAGTTATTCTTCATTTTGGAAAATTTCCAATTTTCCTACTTTTTCTCATAAAATTGATTATATCTCAAAAAGTTTTTAACATAAATCATATTCAATTACATCTTTGGAAAGGGCATTAAATTTCCTATAAGAAACAGAAGTTTATTTTAATTGAATTAATTATAAGGTTTTTCAGAGACATTAAACTCAACTCTACAGCGCTTCGACTGTTAAAAACCACTTTTCAATAGTATTTTCTTATAAATTTCTTTAAGGCTAGCCGAACGGTCCGGTTACAGAAAAATATCTACATTTCACCAGCTTTCCAACGATAATAATATCATGGGGTTTCTTTATTGTTTTCTTAAAGAAAATGTGAAATAAATGTAAAAAAAACACAAAATGAAAATTGAGAGCTGTTACAAAAATATCACAAGATTAATTCATAATCCTGCAATGAACTTTGGAATTGTTATCTCACGATAGAAATTCGTCCAATTCTAATAAACAGAAACATTTAGTCGTGATTCAGCTGGTCATACATTCAAAATGCCGGAGTTCTGTGTCATAGAATAGCGAGATATGGTTTTTATTTGTGGGTTTTGTAACGGCAGCGCGGAAGCTGCAGCTGAGTATGCTAGCCGTTGGCCTAACAGGAAACCATATAAGCAGCGTATTAAAGACTAGGGGAAACCGGTTCTGTGAGAATAAACTACCGAGGAAACTGATCGTTCTGACGACGTTCTGGTTGCACGGGGATTCTCGTCACTCCAATAGTGCATGTTGCGGGTGTTTAAAGAACCATTTCGAGTAAACGTCGCCTCATCGGTCCACAAAATGTTTTGGGGGAAACGACGATTCTGGCTGTTTATTGTAGCAGCCAAATACAGAATTGAGTACGACAGGCGTAATCACGTTCTAGCAAATACTGTACTTGCTGCACGTGATACAGATATCTACCATCCCGTCGAAGATACCTGTGCACCGTCTGATGTGACAAACCTAGCGACAATGGCACTCTGCGTGTGCTAAGGGTAGAATCATCATCAAACACATTCAAGATGCATTGACATGAATTTTCGTAAGAACGATCAAGTTTCCTCGGTAGTTTATTCTCACAGAGCCGGTTTCCCCTAGTCATTAATACGCTGCTTATATGGTTTCCTGTTAGGCCAACGGCTAGCATATTCAGCGGCAGCTTCCGCGCTGCCGTTACAAAACCCACAAATAAAAACCATATCTCGCTACTCTATGACAAAGAAATCTGGCATTTTGAATGTATGACCAGCTAAATCACGACTAAATGTTTCTGTTTATTAGAATTGGACGAATTTCTATCGTGAGATAACAATTCCAAAGTTCATTACAGAATTATTAATTAATCTTGTGATATTTTTGTAACAGCTCTCAATTTTCATTTTGTGGTTTTCTTACATTTATTTCGCATTTTCTTTAAGAAAACAACAAAGAAACCCCACGATATTATTATCGTTGGAAAGCTGGTGAAATGTAGATATTTTTTCTGTAACCAAACCGTACGCTAGCCTTAAAGAAATTTATAAGAAAATACTATTGAAAAGGCGTTTTTAACAGTCGAAGCGCTGTAGAGTTGAGTTTAATGTCTCTGAAAAACCTTATAATTAATTCAATTAAAATAAAACTTCTGTTTCTTATAGGAAATTTATTGCTCTTTCCAAAGATGTAATTGAATATGATTTATGTTAAAACTTTTTGAGATATAATCAATTTTATGAGAAAAGTAGGAAAATTGAAAATTTTCCAAAATGAAGAACAACTTTTGAAAGCGAACGAATCGGACCATGGTTTATTAGAAATTTTTTATTCCAAATAAAGTGAAAACCATAAGCCGAAGTATTGCCAGAGGTTGCTGTTACACCCTATATATATATACGACCAGAGACTGTCTCACACATACACACATTATATGTATATATATTATATATACACGAACAGAGAGAAAGAGTATTCGGTAAACCTATTTTCTTCGTATCCAAAAGCCTCAAAATTTGATTTTGTTTAAAGCTCAATTTCAAAATTTTTAAACTTTCCCAATGCTTTCTCTTGGCGCAGTAAAAGAAAGTAATCAAATTGGTAACATATATTCATATATCTTCAGATCCGAATCCTTCAACTAACTGAAAAGAATATAAAATTTAAATTGCTTGTAATATTTAATTTTTGAATCATTGTTGCCTCAAAATATTTTCTTACCAACAGGACCTCTTCAATAAACAATCAAATAAACAGAAGATTGCGTCACGGCTTGAGAGCGATTCAAGATTCGATCTTGAGAGCGGTACTTGAATGCAGACATCCAGTGTGACATCAAAGCTGAAATAAAACAAAAACTAAAATATCGTCTCTAATTAAAAAGAAAAAACAATGCAACTTACTCACTGGATTTCCCAATTACAAAAAAGCCGAGCAAGAAACGAAACTGCGCTGACTGTGATCTTCAGTAGGCCGAACGGGCGTGATTCCCTCATCTACCACAGCTGCAAACATTGACTCTAGAAATTCTCTTCATTACTCTCTTTCTCGCTCTATCATTCTCTGTCTGTCTGTCTGCCTGTAAATTATCTTATTCCAGTTCTGTTCCACGATTACTGCATGTATGTGCTAATAATATTGGATACCCCTATAAGTTCTATAAAATACAACCCACATTTTTTTTCTAAGCCATGACTTCGGCTATTCAGCCATTCTGGGTCGTGCGGCCCAGTAAAAAATTTTAGGCTGCGCTGGCGATTGATGTTTGTTTAGTTGGATATCCAGGGCCAGTTGAGAACATACTCTGATGCGAACAACTTCACCCAGAAAAAAAACTCTTGTCATGGCGCACCATTGTCGACTGGTATTGTTTTTGTAATTCACATGTATTTTTTGTTTATTGTAATTATTATGAAATAAATACATTTTTTACCATCATCCGAGTATGATGGGCATTATTATTATTATATTACTTGTATACCTGAGCGGACGTGAGCGGCTCTCTGCCAAACCCTACAAAGCTGGTACAGTTACAAAGCGGACTTGAGCGCTCTCTGCCAACCCTACAAAGCTGGTACAGGTACAAAGCGGACTTGAGCGCTCTCTGCCAACCCTACAAAGCTGGTACAGGTACAAAGCGGACTTGAGCGCTCTTTGCCAACCCTACAAAGCTGGTACAGTTACAAAGCGGACTTGAGCATTCTCTGCCAACCCTACAAAGCTGGTACAGTTACACAGCGGACGTGAGCGCTCTCTGCCAAACCCTACAAAGCTGGTACAGTTACAAAGCGGACGTGAGCATTCTCTGCCAACCCTACAAAGCTGGTACAGTTACAAAGCGGACGTGAGCGTTCTCTGCCTACCCTACAAAGCTGGTACAGTTACAAAGCTAACTGACAAATCTAACCTCATAACTCCTCTAAAAACACTTCTTTTTTTCAGAGAAATGTTTTAAATAAAAACGATACGCCCCTGTCTGTGCAGTGAGCACTTCAGATTTAAAGAAGAAATTCGTTTTAGCCATTTTCAAGAAAAATTGAAGAAACTACAAAATCTGTAAAATCGCAATTCCGGTCAACATATTTTTTCAAATTTGGAATTATAACAATAATTCTAATATATATAGATAGTGGAATCATAGTCTTTTTGACTTTTAATATTAATTTTTCGAAAATGGTTGAGGTTTCGGGTCAGAAAGTAACAAAAACCAAGCTTAGGTTTCTCTAAACGTTTCGAGAAAGCTTCTCATCTTCAGTAGTGCACTTCTTTTGTAAAAATATAGACTTATTAATGATTACAATACAAATTTGTTTTAAAAAATATCAAAAACAGAAAACAAAAATGTCTTACTTGCAGTATGTAAGGAGTTTTACTAATACCTAACTTATAAGTGCTGGTAACTGGATTGTTTTGAGAGAGAACCTAAGCAGAGTAGTTCTATTTTACTTATAAAGGTTATTTACAGAAAAAACAAAACAAATTAAGAATTAAATATTGTTTTGATAATGTGTTTGTATGTCGAGTGAGTTCTTCTGTGTCTGTATTCAAGTTGATTGAGTTTTTATGCATTAATATGTATTGGTTCTTTTATCAATCTGCTGTGAATGTTCTTCTCTTTTCCTATTACTTGTACGTTGTCAAAGTCTGATTTATGATCTAAAGTGGTCATATGCGTCGATAATCCGGTATTTTTCTTTTTTAGCATCATGTCCTCGTCGTGTCCTTTTACATTCTCTCTATCAAATGTCTTTTAGTTTGTCCTATGTAACGTCCTTCGATGTTTTGGCATTCTATTTTGTAGATCGTATGGGTTTTTTGTCTTTTGGTTTTTTATGTTTGTGAAGAATCTATTGTTGGTATTGTTACTTGTAAATCCAAACTTTAAATTTTGGATATGTTTGAAAACATGGTTTATTTCGTTGGATAGAAGTAGATCATAATATGGTAGTTTCTTATAAATGAGGGGTACTGCTTGTGTTGATTGTCTGTTTCTTATATCCTTATCTGTATTTTCTGTTATGTATACAAGACTCTTTGTTAGTTTTAAAGGGAAGTCAGAAATCATGAGGGAATTGATTTTCTAATGATGTGAAAAGAAAATCGAAGGGCAACACTGCAAATAGAATTACCCTTCATGGAATTCGATTTTATCCGCAACAAAACTGAAATCAATTTCTATTTGTTGTCCGATGAGAGGAGTGAACCTATTTATCCGCGGTAGTGAATATAATATTCTGGTCCGAAATTAGATGGCTGCAGTCTGCCCTGTCCTTCTACCCCTGCGAGCTCCGTCTGTATGATAACCAACACTAGCGGCATAAAATCTCGGAATAATTTTTCCCCACTCTGTTTTCGAAAATTATTTTTAGGTTCTTATAGACGCCCAGTGCCATCAAAATAATGTTATTAATCATATTTGAATTATCACTTTGTTAAACATTACATTAAAAAAAAAACTGTTTAAAAAGAAGTTGGTATTTTTGTTTGTAAAGAGAGAAAGCGAGAGAGAATGATGGCACAACAATACAACAGGCGGGTAACACCGAGCTGCAGCCACCATGTTTTTTAATTCAATTGAAGACGAAGGAACGGAAGTTAATTCTATTTGGAATGATGCGAGCTGTGCTGCATTTTAAATTATATCCTCAATGTATCTGCTCTCTCTCAATATTTTATTTATTCTTTTCCAATTCGTCCACCACTACACGCAAGCGCTGGTGTCGACTTTCTTTTTTGTATATCAATATTATGTAGACAAAATAAAATCACAAATAAATTGATATTATTATCGTTGCTTGCCCATTTAGATGGGTGCCGACGATTAAAGTCACGAAATGGCCCTAAAATTCGCCTAAAAAAACTGTAATTAATGTAACATACAGTAATATTCAGTAATACAAATTTTGGAGGTAAAAGAGTTCCCATAATAATTGGCTAACATTCATGTAGGTATATCGTTTCTCAGAGTCACTTTCTCAGGGATCTTAAGGTGCCTGTCTTCTGGGATATTTCCCAGGCTGCCAATAAGAAACCATTGCAACGGTACAAAGAGGGCCAGCAGAGTTAGCTGATGTGTGCAGCTACTTGGGTTTTGCTTACTCTTGTAGGCAATTCCAGCCCACTACCACACAAATCCACCAACACTTGCACATTCTGGTCACTTCTCAGAGCAAGGCCACATACTATGCAGGATTGGCAAGCACTATATTTAGAAACCGCAATAGGCCTTTTAGGTTTAATGATCTGTTAGCTAGTAGATGCGGCTTTGTAGCCACTCTCTACTGATAGCTTCAGTATAACATATGACTTTACTACCTACTTAACATCTGACCAACTGCAGTCAATCTAAACTTTTGATTAACCAATTAAGCTATTTTTTCTTTCTCTTACTCATTGTAAAAGGAAGTATTGGGATCGCGCCAGATTTTCGAAACTGAGTTTTCACCGGAAATACAAGTTTTGATGTCCCCTGAATGCGAAAAAATGTTTCTAGCGAATGATTTCAGTTGAAGGCTCGATTAATTCAAAGAAAATCATTTTTAAATTTTATGTTTAATGTAACATAAGCAATTCTCACTACTGCAGTGTATTACATCAAACAAGAGGACTTTGGACGTTTGAAGCTAAGCGGAGCAATAGACAGTCTTGGTCAAGCTGTGCCAGCTAACGTATCTGTTTTTTGTCTGTCGACAGCTCAGCTGGAAGCAGTTTGAAAATTTATAGTTATCATTGCTTGATTCGTTTCGTTCTTTCTGTGGTCTTACCGCCCACCAGAGAATATTTCCGTCACCAGGGCAATTACCAGGACGCCCAGTCGCCCATTTAGCGCCCAGTCGCTTTATACTCTTGCAGCAACTTACTCTACAGGCAAATATAATTTCGTATATGCCGGCCGGCGCAAGCAACAGGTACCCAACATTAAAATATTTAAATAACAAGAGCTTCGAATTGGATCCGGAAAAAGTAATGAGGCCGGTATAAATGTACCGGCAAATGATCGATATAAATTTGCACCGATAATGTAAAATTCATTTCAATCTTTCGTAATTTGTGCTCTTCTTATAGTAAAAATTACAATTTATATCATTTTATATTATCTCTATTATGTGTGTTGAGTATTGTAACCCAATAAAATAAATTGCCATTCTGTGTTTAATTGTTGGTTTTTCCTTACGTTTTAATACAGTCCATTTTTTGACCAAGTAACCAGCTCGTAATTTCTAAGGCTTCACGGCGAAGGTTTTGAACTATTTCCGGGAGCCCTAATAGTCTGTATATTTGCAAGTGTGTGTGTGTGTACATAGAGTAAGAGGAAGTAAGAATTAAGATAGCATTAAGACTAGTGGACAGGCTGTCAACAGGAACTAACATATGTTCAATAGTGAAGGTTCCAACACTTCTTTTTAGCTACTAAGTAAAGTTTGAACTAATTTACTACTTGAATATGTGGATGGGTCCGCAATACTAGATAACATCTGGTATTTTATCCATCGTAGCATGCATATTCCTTTTGTTCCTGACCGGTTTCGGATTTTCATCAATCGTCAGAGCAAATTCACCAAGTTCGTGAAGAGAGTTCACTTCAACGCAATGTCTGTTGCACTCACACTTGTTGGTTTGTTGGTTGTATATATGTGCGGGAGGTTATAAGGTTAGGTTATTATATGTGTGTATGTAGTGATTGTTATAATAATTCGATGCACATGCCATGAACCAGCTTCTACTTACAGTGGACGCGAGGTGCCGAATCTATAAGACTGAGGAAGAAACCCCGGTATACATTATTAGTGAGTGCTCTGGCCTGATGAGGATAAGGGTTCTTCAGTGAGGAATAAGCAATCCCGAAGCCACGAACTTCATATCAGAGCCGCTTCAGCTTTGCTAGGCCTGCTAAGAAGGGCAAGGCTGGAAGACGTGTAAAATCACTGAGAATCCACAATAGGCCTCCTAGGTTAGGTCGCGGTGGAATGAGGCTCAGCCACCTCTTTGCTAATCTAATCCCCCTTTATTAGATTGTCGGCGAGCATGGTTGGTGGTGCTGAGTACATGGTTGCAGCGATTTGCAATGTGGCTGCAGTAAGAGGACTCACCAAAGATTTTCTTCCATCAGGTTTACTTCCAGCTGATATAATGAGTAAACCAAGATCGTGGCAATATTCCAAGTTTGAAGATAAGCTGACAGCTGGATATTGGTTATGAGACAATAAGAGAAAGGCGCCTATGTGAGAAATCTGTTTGCTTGTGATTATATTGTCATGTATTTAGATATGTATAGATGGCATATGTACACGGGAAGTACATACAGGTATGTAAGTGGGGAAATACACACAGGTTAATATTTACTTAACATTCTACTGGGTTTTTTAGCAAGCAAGTAAGACTGAGGACTTACAGCCTGAATCATCCTGTTTTCTTTCCTATTTTTCCCGGGATAATGCCCTTATTTAAATACAAACACGCAAACACGCATACAGACACCGCAGAATGTTACACATATCATCCCCTCCATTCTTCTTCTGTTCGACCCCCGTGCTCGAATGTTGTACACTGTTTTCCCAGAGGACACTTTTCCTCTTTAAAGCTCTAACACAGCCGACGCAAAGAGGAACAGCCTGGCAAGAAGAGTGGAACGTTAATTTTCCACTGCGTTAACCACCAACAGCACTATATGGACCGGGATTACCAGGGTGGCTGTACGCTGCTACAAACTCCCCCCGGCTACCTCTAACTCTTAGCATAGATATTTTGGAATTTAATATAAAGTAAGAACAGAACAGGTAACAACTACGTCAGTTTTAAAAAACTAAATAAATAACCGTCTTTATTTTAAATTGATATTTTAAAACTTAATAAATTTTTCAAGTTTTCTTACTTAAGTGAATTACTACTGTAGAAGGAAGTACAGTGATTGTGCTAAATTTTCGAAATTAAATTTTCACCGGAAATACAAGTTTCAAGCTCCATCTCAGTTCGCAAAATGGTTTTTAGAAAATTCTTTTTCTTTCCCCCTTCCTCTTCTCCCTCCCCTCCTTTCATCACTCCACTCTTGTCATCTTTCTCTCTGTGTGTAATATATATATATATATACACATATATGGGGGGGGTTGAACATAAATCAAAAACGAAAAATTCTTGGGCCTCAAACTTAATATTCCGCTTTGATAACACCAGAAGATCTGAGACAGTTATTTTATTGTACAAAATCCCTTTACTGAATCAATTATTCAATTTTGGGAATTTTCTAAAAAAAAACAGCCAATTATAATTTTCTGTAAAGTTTGTTGTAAGCGAACTGAAACATTTTTCTGTAAAAAATGAATTTAGACGTGTTTTCCGGAAGTGGCGTGGCGTTAGGCTTTGCCCTCTCTAGAGTGCCGTCACAATGTATTTGACGGAATGGTACTATATTATCTACGTTTTGTTAGTGAGAATGAAATATTTTGTTGAAATTATGAGTTAGTTCAAACTTCACATTCCACTATGCTATTAACCTGCGGGAGAGGGGGTAGCCCGGATGTTTCGAACAAAATCCGTCAACAGAAGTGTGTGTTACGAAATGATTTTTTTCTCTTCAGTTCTTTACGATTTTTTGGAAAAAACCTCAAATGATTTTCTCTAACCGTGATGGTGATCTAGTTTGCGTCTTCTAATAGAAGGCAGAATGGGCACTTAAGCCCACTGTACTCCCATTCAACCGCACTCTTACAGCAACCCACTGTATAATTTTTTTTTCAATTTAGTTAGAAATTTAGAATGTGTATAAATATATTTGGAGAATAATGAGAAGTAGGAAAAGGCAACGGTGCCCAGTGGGATCACTCTTCATCAAAGAATGAAATCTGGAGGCTCATGACGATTGAGACAGTTGTAGTATTTGATATGGCAGCAGAGGCGAGAGACGATACAACGGGACTAGGACAACTAAAGAGAGCCATATTTGTCATGGCTGGTGTGGTACAAGGGATGGTAATGGAGAGTGAAATTGTGTTGAGTGTGGAGACATGGCAACACAAGCGGCAACTATCTGTCGGCGTCCTAACTCACAAGTCCATGTAGATTTAGGTATGGTCAGTTTTGTGAGTCCTTGGGTAAATTAGTTCTGAGAAATCTGCAAAGAAATTTGGCTCATTTTGTTTTGTAAGGGAGCAACTTCACGTGAGTTTTTGCCTATGAAGAACCAACCCAACGTGCCAACCACTAGCAAGTGGACTGGTGCTACAGAAGACCAAGAACAGAAAGCCCGCCGTACAGTAATACTGACATGTTGGTGTAATACTTTTAATTCCTTATGTTCCTGTACTCCTGTAACACCAATAATCATTAGGCAATGTTTAAGGGAAACTATAGAGGATGTTTCAAACCAATTTTTTTTTTTTTACAATTGGAGGAAAAATTAATGAAAATTGTTAAGTAGTTTACAGGAAAAACTTTCTCTTCCGCAAGATGACTGCATTTCTCAAACTAGCTTTCAAAAAATTAAGCAATAAAGAAAAGCCTGAATGTATACAACATGTTGATTTTTCGTCTTCAAAAGTTTTAATTGGAGAACATCACGGCTCTTAGGGGTGCCCACATTGCGTCCATCGAACTTAAAGCTTTCGTATTCTGGTGCAGGCAACTAAATAGGAAACATTATAAAAGCTCCATAAAAGATATTATTTTATTTTACTGAAAAATTCTGTGAAGATACAAAGTTAAGCGGTACGATTATAAACACTACAAAGATTGGCTATATTAAATGAAACCGTGCTTTTCCCCAAACGAAAATAACAATTTTGTGACACAATTTCTTTACTTTTCGTGCATGTATTGTTTGTTATTGTTTGTTATTGTTTGTTATTGTATCTGGCACCAAACCAAAAACTTACAACACTAAAGAGTAGTTTATGTTAAATGCTCGGGTGGCGGGTGCCGCACTATGTGAGTTTTGTTAGCGTTCATGTTTCTACATATTTACCTTGTATATTATATATATATTTAGCCAGTGTGAATGTTGTAGGTACAACGGTGCCACAAAAAAAATTTATTGATTGATTTATTTATTTTTTACAATTCTATCTTAGATTGTTTATTTAAAAATCCACAAAATTCAGGAAATATACTGGACGGAAAAAACAAGCGAATAAATAATTTAAAGTAAGTACCGCCCGTTGCTTACATTTTTTGATATAGTAAAAGAAATCGATATGTGATATCGATTTAATTGTAAAAAAAAGCAGACGATTGTAAACAGATCAGCGATTTATTAGCATCCACTTACTATTTTTACTTTCTCTTACTCCTTGTAAGAGGAAGTATTGTAATCGTGTCAAATAATTCGATATCGGGTTTTTCAACCGGAAATATCCGTTTTGAGGTCCCCTGAGTCCAAAAAAGTGGTTTTTAGCAAATGGTCTGGGTGTGTGTGTATGTGAACAGCATAGCTCAAAAACGAAAAACCGTAGAAAGTTGAAACTTGATATTCCGTTTAGGTATCACCATGGCATCTGACAGTGGGTCATCTGTCAAAATTACTCAACCGTGGAAAATTACTTTACTAGTTGGTTTTTTTACTTTTTTGCGATTTTCTCAAAAATGGCTCCAACGATTTTCTTGAAACTTTGTTACATCAACTACACATACAAACTTTTATTTGTAACATTTCTCTGGAAAAATTCATTTAAGGGCAGTAATGGGGGAGTGGGTTAGGTTTTCATCTAAAGTGCTATTTCAGCTTATTAACAATTCTATCATCTAAATAATGTTAATTAGAATTAAATATGTTGTTGAAATTCCGAGTTTGATAAAAATCGGATGACCGGAAGTGTGTTTACTTTACCACTTTACTAAATAATTTTTCCACTTTTTTGCGATTTTCTCAAAAATGGCTTCGACGATTTTCTTCAAAACTTGTAATATCAACTACCACATACAACGAGCTACAACTTTTATTTAAAACATTTCTCTAGGAAAATTCATTTAAAGGCACTTTTAAGGGAGGGGTGGGGTTATGTTTTTCTCTAAAGTGCTATCATCGTTGATTATACAATTCTATCATCCAAACAAAATTAATTAGAAATAAATGGATGGCCAAAATTCGGAGTTCCAAGGAAATTAGTTAACCGGAAGTGCGCTTTTACTGAACGGTTTTTTCAATTTTCGTCGTATTTGAATTAATTTGGTTCACAAACTATAAAATTTGTCAATTATAATTTTGAGAACTGGAGAAACTTGTCACACCTGATTTTTAAATATTGTGTTTTTATTTATTTTTTGAACTTTGGAAGTATCTAATAAAATATCTGTACTTGGAATGCTAACTGTACTCTAAATTTTCCACTTGAAAACTAAACACAATTTTCGTGAGGATGGTATAAAACATTCCCCTCACTTCTTCTCACCAATTGGTACCATAAAAACTGGCAATTTTCCATAAAATTGGCATTTACACTAGATGGTTAGTTGGTTTTATGTGTGTGTGGAAGAACCAAAACTAAAATGAAACGACACTGTAAAGGAAAGTATTTATTGCAGCACAGAAAAATGAATTTAATGAAAACATTAAATGAACATTAATGAACTTTTTCTTTACTTTGAGATGTTCAGGGATTCAAAACTGGCATTTCCGGTACCTGAAACTCCTTGTACAGTAGGAAGAGAAAGTAAAAAGTAAATTGATAAATTAAATGCAGAAGAGGAGTGCAGCGAACAATATTCATTAGTACAGTAGCTTAAGTAATAATACAAATTCAGAATCAAATTTTAAGCTCAGGTACTTGCAACTATAAAAGTCACAGAAATCATGTAAGTATTATGACTATTGTTTTCAATTGATGTTCACTTTAAATAGAAAAGAAAGCGAACTATGAAAATTCATAGTCGACACTTCCCCTACCAGATTACCGTAGATAGGGGGGCTTTTCTGCGTGTGGTGCAGGTATGCTGTTGTGACGCTGTAACGATTGGCAAACCATCACTGCCATTTAGAGATCTCAAAAAGAGATTTCTAGCACTGCGAACCCAACCGATCATTCTAAATAGATAGAGTATTGTGGTACTCTTGTAGTGGCGCCTGTTTTGTGTGTGTGTGGGGGGTAAGTTATACTATAATACCAAAATAATAATAATAATTGTGCGGAAAGATTAACGTCCAAAAATTAAGAAAACTGGAATGAAGACCTGGGGGGTAACAAAAAACACCATCAAGAAATAACAAACAAATAAACCTCTATTTATTAAGATCTTGAATCACCAATGTCTACAGTAAAGGAATATTTTTAAACGCTCCGCACAGAGCTTAGAGCAGAATAGGCTTGATGCTATCTGTTGCCCAATTGGAAGCAATTATGGTAGCGTCACCATGGAGAAAATACAGCAAGCCAGCATGCTCGAACTTTCACGCCAAGCAGGCGGACAGCAAGTCCCATGTCCGTTTCCATGAAGTCGGGTGTCAATTTCTAGATCGGAGGACCATCAGGATTAAGCTGAATAATGAAGATTAAATAAAAATTAGCAACACAATTATAACTGAAGACACGTGGTAATTAAATGGCCACAAAATAGAAGTAATTGAGTGGGTCAAGGTACGGATACGCTTTCTCAGTGAAGGATTGAACTGCACAAATAGAACAACAACAACTATTTATCTACAACAAATAGTTGTAGATATTATGCGTCTGCAGTGGTTTGTCGACGTACCAGGCGATAGGCCTTATTCCCGTAGAGAAAAGGTGCTTAGTTCTGTAATGAAGAAGCGCTATTAGTAAGCAAAAAACTCAAGCTTATCAGCTTAATGTGGTTACAAGAAACTGAAGCAGTAAATACCCAAATAAGTGAGTATGGGTGAGGTTAGCCGAAAACTAATTGAAAGTTTTACACACTAGCACAAGTAAAGGGTGCCCAATAGAATGGCAAAAATATAAAGTGAAAGGTGTTGACAAAATATAATAAATTATAATTTTATAAATTACAAATTTATATATTATTTTAATACTTATTATTCCGATTTTACAAGGCATTAATAAACTGTTGGAGTATAACAAATCATAATAATATCATACAATAAAATTAAATAATCAAACTAATAAATAATACTGTTATTGGTCAGAGATGAAAGACCGATAACAGAATTGTTAGGAGCTGAACGCCGGGGAATTCGCTGACAACACTGGTGGGGAAGTTATTTTCAAGAAGATTGGAACGATACCCACTGGAGGTATAGATTTCCAGATGGAACGTGCTCTTTTTACAACACTCCAGTTTTACTCTCCTACTCTGTTCGTTGAACACTAAAACCTAGCTTGAGTGTGCTAGTAACATTTTAAAAAGCACTGACACAAATATTCCAATTGTTTAAAACCAAATGGGTACCTGGTCCAATCATTCCATTCTGACCTCTTGATATCATAATACCAACATCTGAATCCAATTTCCGCTTTATATTCCCAATGTGCCCACCAATCACGTGCATTACCATCAAATTCTTTATATTTATTCCAAAATCATTAATTTTGTTTTATTTTATAAAATTTGAATGATAAAACATTGAATTGAAATTATATTAAGACTGATATTATTAATATATGTGTAACAGATTTTTGTGTGGTTTATGAGAGTTAGATAATTGAAGTACGCTCAAGAATCACTGGTATATTAATTAAAGCAAAAGATACTGCAAGGACCTCACAGTTAGACAAGAGAAAGAGTAGTGTTAGGGGCTAGTATAGCTTAAGGGGCAGACTATGCTGGCAGAATGTGATGTTTTGATGTTTCAGGTTTACTATGTATTCCTCAGTGAAAATTCCGTCCCTCAGTGAAAATAGCCTACCTCGCAGCAATTCCCCTTCTTTGGCTTAGGGGGGAATAGGCGGTTCTTCACTTCCCTAGGATGAAATACTTGTGGTACTGGTAAGGAGGTCTGTCTGTCTGTGGTTCACCACACACATCTAGTAAATTAGAAGAAAACATGAAAAAAACGAAGGCGATATAGACAATATTGAATAACACGAGTTTCCGGGTTGAGGCCGCATTAGCTAAAAACCGACGTTTCGCCCATGTTACAATGAACCTTTTCAGAGTCTTTACACCTTGAAAGCCAATAAGGCCTTACGGATTTTAGCAAGGACTTCGGTTTTTAGGAAACCACTGACGCGTTCTCAACCCGGAAACCCAAAAAATCAAAGGACAGTTCTGTTTTATTTGTTATCAAAGACTTCCGGTGAGTATGCAAATTAAAGCCATTGTACAAATTTTCACGAAGAGATGGTTAGGTCGCTAAGTATTGGCGCGGTATTAGTTTTATGATTTATTCAAACTCGACGGTCAAATTTCTAACTTCCTATAGTTTTTAAATCGGTAAAAAAAAGGCACTCAAGGGGAGTGCTCAAAAAGCTTAAAGCCCAGATATCCCATCCTTTAAATCAATTTTTGCATTTGTTTACAAAGGTAATAATATAGTATATTTCTAAAAGCTTCATCTTACTTTTCCAATAAAATAAAACCTAATTTTAAACCAAATAAACTTTCTCCAAAACCAATTAACCTTTTTCATGCAATTAAACCTTTTCTTAACAAATTAAACATTTTTATAGTTAAAGTTTTAATCTGATTGGAAAAAGAAGAAGATTAATTGATTAAGAAAAGATATAATTTGGTATAAAAAAGGTTTAAGCTTTTATCATGAGCTCTTGTCTTAAGTTTGGGCGTTCTTGTACGTGTCAAGTTTGTGTGAACAGGCACTTGCTGCAAAACTTTTTAATTCACTTAAGATTTTCAGTTTTTTCAGTAAAATTTAACTTGCACTTATCATTTTTGTTTTTTCTTACACCTGGTAAGAAGAGAGAACATTGCGATTGTGTCAAACTTCAGGAATTGCGTTTCCCGGAAATGCATCTTGTGAGCCCGTGAGAATGAGAGTGTTATAAGTCTGTGTGTGTGTACGTTGGTGAAGCACAATGGTGTATAGTCAGCATAAATCATTTACAGAAAATCGCGGAAAGCTGAAACTTGGTATTTCGTTTTTTTGTTGCCATGGGACATGACACTAAGAAGTTTTGTGAAAATCGGTTTACTGGAAGCGTGTTACTGAATAGATTTGTTCAGTTTTGGGATCTTCTCGAGAATGGCTCTAACGATTTTATTTAAACTTGGTCAATTAACAAATATGCAAAAAGCTACAACTCTACTTTTTATTTGAAACATTTTTTGAGGGAAAATTCATTCAAGGGGTGAGGTTTTGCGGGGACGCAGAAGGATGAAGAATAGGCTCACCTCTAAAATGCCATTTCCATCTAAATACTATTCTATATTCTATCATCTATATTATTATTATTATTATTATTATTTTAAAGGGGATATGCAGTGCGACCTGAAATATCTGACGTGCCCCCAGCCTTCTCAGTGCACTGCCAGCCTCTGAGCAGTGTTCTCTAGCTACAGACAACACCGGCCATCACCGAACAGTGAGTGTACAAGTATCTTGGAAGAGAAAGTCTAAGGACAGCACGCTGGATTCGAACGCGGTACCTCCGCGTTGCTAGTCAAGCACGCTACTACTGAGCTAGCCCCTTTCTTCTCCCTTGGCCTACGCCAAGGGATGGAGTCCTTGGTTTGTGTACTGTGTTTGTCCTTGTCTGTAAAGGGTAAAGTGTATGTAGTTTAAGTTAGTGTGCACTATTCTGACGAAGTGCATGGAGTACTGAGCTGTGGTAACCCGTGGGGTCGCTACTCCCCAAAAATATCGCATGCAACAGATCCTTGCGGGCAATCATCTATATAGCATTAATAACAATTTAAAGCACTGCCAAATTCCAAGTTTGAAGAAAATTATTTTACGGGAAATAGGATTTTGGCATAGTTATTTTACGGGAAATAGGATTTTGGCATAGTTATTTTACGGGAAATAGGACTTTGGCATAGTTATTTTTGTGTTTAACTACGTACACTTCCAGTTATATATGAAATTTGTAAGTGGGGATAGTAACACCCGTATAGATAAATAAATCAAAACTATAAAATAATTGCGTCTGTAACGAGAGAACACTGTCCGGAGGCCGGCAGTGCACTGGGAAGGTTCCGGGTTCCATTGACCATGGATGTTGACGCGCCTAAAAGTAAAAAAAATAAAAATTGCAATAAGATGTGAGTGTTTCATACCAGATTTAAAAAAAAAAGTAATATATTACTGTTTGCCTTTGTTATCAGGGGGAAGATTTGGTTTCTCCGCAAGACAATAACAATAAAAAGGAAGTTTGCTTCCTTCATTTCGTTACTTTTTCCAATTCCTTCGGTGCAAACAAAAGTTCCAAAAACTGAGTACCTAAGACAGAATCGTAATCTATATACGCTGATTATAAACTCTTCATCTAAGTGTATTTTGTAGTTCCCAATAACAGGCACGTATATTCCTATAAATAGGCAATCGATGTTACTTAGAAGGCCGGAAGCATAAGGCAAACAATTTTTTTAAGAAAACCAGAAGGATTGTAGAAGCATGATCCAGACAAGAAGTATGGTGTGCGAATGGCTGTTGAAAAGAAGAAAGCTGAGTTCACAGAGAAGGCCAAAGACTAATGGCGCAAAAAGTAGGACCCAACCAATTCCGAAAAGTTAATTGATGTGAAAATTTTAAGGTTTTAACGATATTGCAATCACTATCGCATCCAACTCAATCAAACAATAAAAGTGCAAATGTTTTGCAATTTATTAATTACCATATTGTAATGGAGCTGAACAAATCAGAAGTAACGACAAAGTAGATCTACATTTTGATTGGACAATTATTGTGGAACTATGATGGCCAGCAAACCAAATGTGGGCAGAATCGACACAACAAACATTCATCTCGGCCAGATTCTCATCTCATGCATGTGATCAACATGCACACGTCACATCTATACTCATATATTTATGTATCATATTGCATCCTGTATTATCTGGGGATTATTAGAATGTTGCAGCATTTCCCATTTAAATGAGTATTCGTTACTTTTTCCAATTCTAACGTAGTACTGTGATTCGGGAGAGACTTATATAATAGGATTCAGTCAGAGTAACAGCCTCACCTGTCTATAAAAAAAGAAATAGAAGCATGCAAAACAAAAATGCAAATTTCACTCTCACTTTTATATCGCAGACAATTTTGTAGATTTATTTATTTCTCTTATTCTGTCTAAGTCCGAGAAAGTGGTATGTCTGTGTACTGGTCTGTATGTATGTGCTAGCTGTGTATGTGTGTGTACTGGTCTGTATGTATGTGCTAGCTGTGTATACTGTGTGTGTGTGTGTGTGTGCATGAAAATGTAGCTCAAAACAAAAAAAAAACAGTAGAAAATCCAACATTGGTATTTCATTTAAGCAGCGCCATGCGTCAAGATAATACAGAGGTCTGACACGAAGATTTCTGTCAGCCGACCTGTTAGCCGGATATTTACTAGTTTTATAATTGTCCAGGAAGTTTTATAATTACAAAGGTTATTTATGATCTAAGAGACCCTGCTGGTGGTAATGATGTAAGACTTCCCTTTAAAGTGGCACTTCTGTATAATATACGATTTTACCATCTACATAGTATTAAAGAGAACTACATACATTGCTCAAATTCCACATATGAAATAGTCAGTTAATCGAGAGTGCGACTTTACGGGAAGTGTAGTTCAATTTTTCGTGTAATTACTTGGTATACATACTTAACAAATATCTGCACCTATCGATTCCTATATAATATATTTGGTGAGGGGGGTTGCGGGAAGTGTTGTTAGGCTTTCCTCTTCAATATAATTTCAGTTTTGGAAACATTTCTTGTATATCATATTAATAAATATGAAATACTTGGAAATATACTGCCAAAATGTACTCTAGAATATACTACAAAAATTCAAAGCTAGAACAGAGGTTGTATGGGTATGAGAATGCAATTTGTATTCCCTGGGTTTGCAGCAAATCTGAATCCTGGTGGAGGAAAACTACTGGTCAAAGGCAGGTGAAAGAATTCATTAGGAGAACTTTGTGGAAGTTTACATATTGTATAATTAGGTGTTATAACAAATTAGATATGTAGAGGAACGAATCGCGAGTAAATTCGACGCATAAACAATACTGCCATCAGCAATTGCATCAGGGCGCCACTATTGAGGCTCCAAGCGTACATCAACTACTCATTTCATCCTCTGTTACGCCCAATATTAGTATTGTCAAATAGTAAAACTCTGAATCCCAATCTTTCACTTAGAAGATGTCTCAAGCGGTTGGAGAAATTAAATAAAAGCGTATCATCTTATAGGCGTAACAGTCACTAAATCAACTTTGAAAAGAATGAATGAATCACCGGATAAACTTTGAAGAGTAAATATCAGTCGCTATATCAATTTCAACCTTGCATGTTTCATCAAGTATTAGCCACACTCGCTCACCACCGTTAGAACAAGCACGAGATCTAACAATTCACCTCACTCTTCAAGCGACTCACATCGGCCAACGCTACACCATTTTACATTCATCACCCTACCAACAACCATCACTTTTCACTCAGTCAGTCTACCCTGTATAAACTCTGTGTTCTTAGTCAGTAGAGTAGGTAAATATAAATTGTTAGTTTTCTGTCAGTTCACCATCATTCATCCCACCATCATCTGCTACTCAGGTACCACAGGCAACTACATTCTCAAGTACCTACTGACTAAGCATTCATGACACTAAAACACTAACAATAATGACATTAAAAGAAAACCATGAAAAACTTACAAATTTTCAGGAACTTAAACAGATTTGTTCCTCACCTGTAACAGAAAAGGAAATAAAAGTAGACAATTATCAGATGAATAAGTTGTTGGTCAGCAGAACTGGAGAACTTCAGAGATTTTCTTCCACCTTAGCCTGCTTCGGTTTAGTCGACCACTTTTGGGCCGAGCATATTTTCATACCCATCTTCAGGAGATCCTCATAAATAGTGTCAGATCATACCACCACTATAATGAACTCTGTCACGCCCAGTACACTGTGCTAGGTGTAACAATCACACTATTTATCAAGATATCTCTGCAGGACGCCCAAATCATTTCAGATAAAAATCTCTGAAGTCGACAAAATGTGGATGGTTTTGCCTTTATTATATCTATTTAAATACATATTATATAAATATATATATTCAACAATATGCTTCCAATTTAATTCTTTGCTAACATCAGTACCTCTACACCTCAGTTCGGTGATGGCCAGTGTTGTCCTTAGCGAGAGAACACTGTCCGGAGGCCGGCAGTGCACTGAGAAGGTACCGGGCGCTTATGACCATAGATGTTGACGCGCCTTAAATTAAAAAAAAAAAAAATCAGTAATTTGTTAAGTATCTAAGGCTAACTAAATGTAGGTGCTAATCGAAGTGGCAATATTTCTTGTATTCAATAATTAGAAATTGATCTGTTTCGCCATATAATTCCACTAAGCTACAAATCGCCAGTTATTGTTGGCGATCACCAAAATTTACAACTAGTATAAAATTGTAATTTCCCAAAGTAAACTGTAAAGATAACAAAGTTGTTGCGAATGTAGTAGAGAGAAGGAAGTTATGTGTGTACAGTTAGTGCTTTCGGAATGGACAAGTTCCAGGAAGCTGTATTGACAGTAGCGTCACTCTAAAGGTAGCATTAAGTTCGGGAGTAGCGGCCGTTACCAATGCAATAAAGCGGTGCTGGCGGGAGGGGCTACTTGCTCCAAGGCGATAGCCCCCTGGGGGCTCACTACACTCTTGCCAACCAAATAATCCTAAATATTCCCCACTTTACTTTCCGTTACAATTCCTGCCATTGTCTCACACGGCCTGCTTTATTTCCTTTTACACAACATGAACCTTGATTAAATTGTACAAAATAATTTATAAGGATGCAATCACTTTAAATGAATATAAATCTATCTTTCATTACCTTTGTGGTCGTTTCTTTAGTTCCATTTTTGAAATTGACTAATTGCCTAATCACTCTACACAATGTTAAAGAGGCATTCGTCGAAGTTCTTTGGACTGGAACATATCTATTGTCTTATCCCGGACTAATACTACTCCAAAGACAGTAATATCCAGCCGTAACTAGACTAGAAATCCTGTTGTTTATCCAGTCTAACTAAGTTTCATCAAGCTGTAATGTATTAGAAACTTCGGGGCACAACATGCTTCCACCAATAATCTCAAACCTAATCTCTCAACCCAAACAATTCAATACGAGTGAGTGTTGCTTTATCTAACTTACTAATTCTACAAAATATATCCTGGAAGAACAGATGTCCCGATTTCCTGGTTTTTTAAGCAGGGATCCTGCTTTTTTTTACAGATGTTTTCTTACTTTAATGAGTTCAAGGGATCAACTTGATGGCTTGAAAATCAGAACAGTATATATTAGCTCATTTGAACATTTTTTTTCTAATAAACGTTTTGGACAAGGTATACCGGAGTAGATCATCCATAAAGATGAATGCTGAAAAATGCCTGCTGTTACAATCTAGACGGACTATGTCCAGTAAATTTAGTTAAAAGCCAATAGCAATCAGAAAGATTACAGTAGAACCAATGAAGAGGAGAATTAGTCTAATACAGCTAGTTTGTGAGATAAGTCTTCTTGCTATCAGAGATTATCAGGTGACCTGGTAAAGGAAGATAACTTCTCAGAAATATCAACCGGGATGTAGACATCTCTTGTCATTTCTTCAGTTGGGTTCCAAACGGCTTTCCATTTCATTCCAACACAACAGTCTACTTGTGATGGCCAAACAAGTGATTGTACAAACTCCGTATTCGCGTGCTTTGTAGAGCGAGAACTTGCTTGAGCCTAGCGGTCAGTAAACACAGAGCCTTTGACGGCATTTCACATTTGGCTTTACTTGCTTAAAAGTTTGCTGATGTTCACAATAAAACTAAAATAAATTTGATGTGAAACGTTCTCACAACTTTCACTTACTGCAGTGATTTATAATGAAAATTTTTCACTCAACGTATTATTGCCATAAACGTATGGCAATAAGTGCCATCATAATTTTGGAAGACATGCCAGTTCTTAGCAAACAGCAAGTTCTTCAAAACATTGTAACCAGCAATCAGTGCCAGTCAGGTGTTGAAATCGATTGAGTTGAAGTCTAACATAGCAAATTCCTAGAAACTTTATAAAATAGATTTTTCGGAAAATGTTACAAAAAGAAGTGATCGATTCAAATCATTAGCATTCCAATATTAAAATAAATCGTTCCAGCCGTTTTCGATAAAATTAAGAAAAACTCCTCCTTTTATATAAAACCTCTTCTATATAAATCATATGTCCGGTTAACCGATTTTATTCAAACTTAGAATTTCAGCAACGCTTTTAATGTACTTGATATTATGTAGTGATAGGAATCGTACACTGTATTGGTGTGAGAAAAGCTTAACTTTTCTGCTTTTCCCACAGAATGATCCAAAAATCAATTTTCCAAAAAAAAAAAACGAATCAAATAAAAGCCTTTTTTTGATGTGTAATTTTTACTTAAAATTTGAAGAAAATCGTTGGTCCCTTTTTCATGAAAATTGTGACAAATTAAGATAATCTTTCAGTGGGGTCGTATTTTCGGTTAACGGGTTTTGATCGCACCTTGAAACTTTCACATCTAGTACGAATCGGTAACTATAGCGAATTGTCAGCTTCTAGCGACTTTTCATATTTGTTATCTTTTATACGAGTATATTATACTACCATTCGCTGAAAACATATCTTCCGTATTCTCAGAACCACAAACATGTATTTCCGGTGAAAACCTAATTTCCAAAATTTGACGCGATTACAATACTTTCTCTGTCTCTGTCCGGTGAAAGGCCGCCATCTAATTTAACTTTTTCCTAACTTAACACCATAGTAATTAGTTGATGATATTTCCAAATTAGACCGACAAACAAATGCAATTCCACATTGATGGAATTCCATCGAGGGCGTTCTTGCAGTTAAAAGCGGACCAAGTTTAGCGATAAAGTAGGGCAACTATATTTCCAAACATTTTTTTGGATTTTGGTTGTCCATTTAAGAGATAAAGAAGGTCAATAGAAATATTTGGTACCACTTTAATAACTTTATATTTTACTTACAAGCATATTCAACCAATAGGCAGGCAAGCAGAAAGAGATGGAAACATAAATTTTATGATCGTTACTTATTTATATATGTTACTAGAAAGTAATGATACAAGGGGGGCGTGTGGGTTGTAACTAGATCCGTCTATTGGCTGGCGGTAAGTTTGGGCGAACGTATGGAGGGCCCTTAAGGGCTATAAAAGTGTCGGGTAGCGATGCCACTTTTTTAACATTAAATGGCATGTGAAATGTTATGATGTATTCCAAGAGAGCGCATACTACACCTACTTGTTATTGGTAGTATCTCTTATGGGCGTTATACATGTGTGTAACGCTGTACATATGTAATGTATATGTATATGTACCGTGCTATCTATCTTAGTTTGACAAATGTATTACATAAAATGGTTGGTATAAATATATAAACTCACTGTACTCACCAACTGTTCTGTTTCTTGTTGAAATTTGGATTTGCATTGAATATTATTTAGTTGTCTTGTTGTCTTAGTTGTCTTGCTGAGAGTTTTAAAGTTGTTGAGCTTTTGTACTTTGTATTAAAATGGTGGATCAGAGAAAGGCAGCCTGCCCCAAACTAAAATCAAATTGTTCCCTTGGGAAAATGTTTCCAATGAAAGAGAGAACCATGTCCCATTAAAAAACTCTCTCTTCCAGATAATTGTTTAGAAAATCTAAAAACAATTTTCTACAAACTTATCATATCAATAGCAAAGTTCAATATCAACAACACAAGCTTATCAATAGCAAAGTTCAATATCAACTTCTCAAGCTTATGAATAGCAAAGTTCAATATCAACAGCACAAGCTTATCAATAGCAAAGTTCAATATCAACAGCACAAGCTTATCAATAGCAAAGTTCAATATCAACAGCACAAGCTAATCAATAGCAAAGTTCAATATCAACAGCACAAGCTTATCAATAGCAAAGTTCAATATCAACAGCACAAGCTTATCAATAGCAAAGTTCAATATCAACAGCACAAGCTTATCAATAGCAAAGTTCAATATCAACAGCTCAAGCTTACTAGTAGCAAAGTTCAATATCAACAGCTCAAAGTTATCAATAGCTTAGTTGTTTTCAATGTTATCTAAATGCGAGAATCTAAACTTGAATAAAACGACTTTTTGTTTTTGAGGAACTCACAAGCTCACCCCATTCCCAAGGTCGGTCTTCAATGAATTTTCCCGGAAAACTGTTATAAATAAAAGTTAAAGCTCCTTCTACGAGTAGTTAGTATAATACCAAGTTTACAGAAAATCTTTGAGGCCATTTTCGAGAAAATCGCAAGAATTTAAAAAATACGTCAATAAAGTTATAGTGGTTTTCCGGTTGACTGATTTTGACCAAACCTAATTTTCAAGTCCTCTGGTAAAACTTAAAAGAAGTATCAAGTTTGAACTTTCTCCATCTTTCCGTTTTTTAAGTTATGCTGACTACCCCACGAACGCAGATCCATTTTTAAAAACAATTTTTTTGAAATCAGGGGACATCAAAACGTGTATTTCGAGTGAAATCTTGATATCGAAAATTGAACACGAGCAATACTTCCTCTTACAGCAGTAAGAGAAAGTAATAATAATACTAATTCACTAAGGTCATATACTTCCGGTTGACAGATTTTAACTGAAACCTTCTAGTCGGTTTGTGATATCTGACTGGAATATCAAATATCAACTCCCTAAGATTTTCTTCATTTTTTAGTTCTATTTTATTGACACACAATAAACACATCATCCCCAGGAATAATTTTCTTAATACTCAGCGGGACACAAAACTTGTATTCCCGGTGAAAAAAATCTGTGACAAAGTGAGTAAGAGAACTTAAAAATGATTCAAATATAAATTAAAAGAAATTCTAAAAACTGACATTCAGTATAAAAGTAAGTAAAATTTATTGAAACTAGATAATTGCGGATAATAAGTGAAATAATTGCTGAAACCGGAAAAACATTCTGTATAAGTTATAGCTTAGCCGAAAGACTTTTGTGTTTTCGTGATTTCTGAAGAAAATTGGCTTTTGGTTCAGCTCTAGGAGAGCTGCAAAGTTTCCTGTGAAGTGCACTGAAGTACGATGAACGTTTCTACCATCTAAATAACAATAAGCTGGATTATACATTTTACTTTAGTCCGCAATGCTAGAGAAATCTAAGGGATATTTGTCCGTCATAGCACGTATCTTTAGTTCTGACACTGAATGATGTGGAAGTCAGCTCTTCGCACGAACCTACTGAACGAAATTGTGATTATGAAGGCAAATCGGAAACGTTAGATTTCTAGCGCTGTTGAGACTGATCAGGGCGCTGACTGTTATTCTATAATGTAATCACATTTAGGAACCCGAAAAATGCTGAAAACCAATGTGTAATCCATGTTTGTTTATTTTTAAACCACCTAATCGGTGGTAAACAGACCAAATTTGAACATGTGTCAGCTATAGTTGTATTAACTGCAGTAAGAGAATGTCCTCAAGTTTTCTTGTTTTTCCTTTAAAAAAGCGTAGTTCTGTATGGTTATATTAAGTGAGAAAGAGAGGAGAGTATGAAAAAGAGGGTCGGCTTTATTTTTGGAGAGAGTGTGTTTAGTGAGGATATCTAGCGAGGATATCTAGCTAGTAAGAAGATAATATTAATATCTCTGCAGAATCATTACATCATTGATAAATGGGAAGAAGCCGGTATAAAATAGTGGGACAGGGTCACAGGGTTTGGTGAGTCTGTCGACGGCGGTGTAAAATGAAGGCGAGCGTGCAAAGTTGAAATAACAGTGAAATCTACTGAAACTCACAAATATTTGGCTTCTCTCTTTCTTTTTTTAATGTTGCTCTTTATCTCTCTCCATTGTTCGAGAGAGTATAGACAACAGAGAATGGCACAGCCGGGGTGGTGCGGGAGTAGAAGCGTTAATTCTTATAAGAAAATTTAAAACTAGCGGTACGGCCGTCGCGACAGTGCAAATGGTAGAGATGGAAAAACAGAAACAGAGCAAAGAGAGTTTTAGAGCGACCGCCATACTGGAGGCGGCAATAGATTTTATGTGTGCATTTCTGTGAGTATATATATATATATATATAGAATGAATGATGGTGGTAGTAGTACAGTTGTACTAGTAGTAGAGGGTGTTGTTGTGTGGCGGGAGGGGCGGCAATATAGCAGACGGGCGCCAAGTTGGAGCCATACAATAGGTCACGAAACTTAGAGTCTGCCGCCGGGGGTGGCCAGCAGGCAGGCTTTCTCTTTACATACACACATACAGACAAGCACAAACATATAGACACACACTCGACTCTTATAGTTTATGTGGCGGCAGTAGAGGTGGAGACGGCTGCTTGGCGGCGGCAAACAGTATTTCCCGCCCTCTCTAAACACCTCCCGCCGACCGGCCAGTATTCCAGCTTGTTTAGTGTGCTATTTCTTAGGCGTCCTCGATTCTCTTCTTCTTCTTCTTCGTTTCCTCATCTTCTTTATGACATACTCCAAAGAATGTGGTCGCCGTCAGACTCACAACCTCTCTCTCTATTTGGCCGGACCAACTAATAAGAAGTTGGTCACCCACAATTCTTTAATCTTCTTTAATCAATCTTTACTTAAATATAATTAAAAAATCTTATTTATACTTTCCTAAATAACAATAAAACAGAAGAGAGCTGTGAAAAACTCCAAGAGATTTCACTTTTCGTCTTTCTCAATTGTCAAATCCCAATCGACCAATTTTCTTGAAATTGGGACTTATAACACTTTCTACGTAACTCTATAACAATGATGGAACGCAGAGATTATAAAACGGCACTGTGAAGGAAAGATGAAGGGTCACCGTTCACCTAGAAACTTCTAAGATATATTTATTGGAAAAATCTTGCAAATAAAATTGTCTGAAGTGAATTTGAGTTAAAATAGTGTACAAGTAAGCACGCAAGGTTTAAAGAAAATCTTTGGAGGTCGGAAGTCTGATGTTTCACACCAGAATTCTTTCTTATTATGCCAAAATAAAAAATGTTTGCATGACATTAAAATGTCCTTAAATGCATTGCATACGCTGGTCATAC
>JAAEAF010004965.1:0-92734 GCA_011037195.1 Triatoma infestans
GTGAGTATTTTTTACTACTTCTCACTTTTGCATGAGGAAGTATTGCATCGTGCCAAAGACTAAACTACTAAAACTACTAACGAAAGGTATTGTGAGTATTTTTTACTACTTCTCACTTTTAGCAAGAGGAAGTATTGCGATCGATCAGATTTTCGAAACTGAGTTTTCACCGGAAATACATGTTCTGGGTTCCCTGAATAAAAAAAAAATTTTTTTAGTGAATGGTCACTATGTGTATGTGTGTGTGTAATAAAAATAATAAAAATAATAGCACTTTATTATCACAAATTATACATAATAGTAAAATATACAAGTTGCTCTATAGGCATGGATAACAATCCGTCAGCCAGGTATATATGTGTGTGTGTGTTACGCGTCTGATACCGGAATATCACGAAATCGAAAAGTCGCAGGAAGCTCAGACTTGGTATTACCTTTAGTTAGTTACCACTGCATCAAACACAAAGATTTCGGGAAATTTCATTGAATGTTTTTCCCCCAGTTTTTCGTGATTTCCTCTGAAACGGCGACAACGTTTCTTCAAACTTGATATACTACCTACATACATCTAAATACTCTTCACTTTTCTTTGAAACATTTTTCCGAAAAAATGAAGTGCATTTTTTTCATTTTGTTGGTTTGTTGACATAAAGCGCTCCACATAAGGCCGCTCAGATATACAACCACCATGATTATGGCCAGCCCAACTAAACAGGTATCGTTGCAATTATTAAGAAAATTTCTCGATTAAATTATATTAATTAGAGTAAGAGAAAGTCGTGTGAGTGTTTCACCCCAAATTTCTTTTGTATATAAATAAGTGGACGTCTATAAAGGGGAGAATTTGTAATTATTGTTGGTAAGTTAGAGTTAGCTATATTCAAATAGTCGCACATTACCCACATTAACTACTCTGCAGGCCGTAAGTTGCAGACTTAATTCATCAAGTACTAGAAAAGTTTTTAATTCATATACATAAATATGGTTTTAATTGATAAATACATATTTTTTGTTTAGTCTATATTGACATGCGAGATATAATTAATGATAAAGTCATAAATGCCACCCAATATTTTTTAGATTTCTAATAAAGATATATATTTTATCAAATATGAAGCAACTGCATTAAAATCAGATAAGCGAGAATAAAATTTGTTAATTTAATATAATAGCTAATTAAAAACTAAAGTTTGAACAAGACAGCTGCTCATTTGAAAACAGCTGATTTCCCACATTACATGACAAGGGCTAATAAATCTAAAATGAACGGTAATAAAAAAAATAGTTTATTTTTAAATATTAAATATTATTGAATTAATTGTTAGTAATTTCCATTACACTTGTTATTTCAGATTGAATAGCTAATTCAAATTATTAATTCAATTCAATTACGCCCAAATTCATATTAGATTAATTATCTTCATGCAAATTATTTCGAAACAATCAATTGCACTAAATAACAAAATTGGATTTGCTTGGTTAATTCATTTCATAAGATGTTATACAAAGCTAAGTGAAGCTAAGTGGACAATTCGACCAATGTGTCAAATTGTCGAAATTCCGGATACACAAGTTTTGAAGGGTCTTGAAAATCAGAATTTTTTTTAGCTAATAATCTTTGTGTTTGTGTATGTGTGGGTAACAAAATAACACAACAAAAATAAAAATTTGCAGTGCGTACTGAAACCTGATATTCCATTTAGTTAGCACTATCTGACATGAAGGTTTCAGCCAAAAATTGGATGCACACAAACTACAGAATGCAAAGTTACATTTTCCTCCAAGTTCTACTCTAGTACAATATACGATAAATAATATAACCTATATACATTTAAGTCTATTAAATTTATTGCCCGTAAACTACTGCGAAAAAAATAGATTAATCGAAATGAGCTTTACAGGATAGTTTCTTTTTTTTAATTTTCATTTAAACTGGTTCAATGATTTTTTTTAATACTAAGCCAGTTAAACAGGGCCCAGAGATAACAGATATATAACGGATTTTCGGATTCTGGGAAAACTTTGAACGGAAAAAATTAAATTTATCGCTGTTCAATATGATCACATTCAGTTCATCTTAAAAAAAAAATCATTTAAAAGCAAAATTCAAAGTTATGTAATGGTTGCATTTTGAGGCAAATATGTCAGTTAGCATTGTAAGTAACGCTCGCAGTAATGGAAAGTAGTGAAAGTGTCTCATAACGCAACTTCTTTTTCTAACTTTTCCTGATTTTGAAAAAGAAAAAGAAATCATTATTACGTCCATATACTCAGATACCTGTGACCTATATTCTAATTAGATCAGCTGATTAGGTTCAATAAAATAAAATTTGTTTTATAAAGCGACGGTTGTTAATAAATTTACTAACTAATTGGTTTAAATAAATAGCATTACGTATTTTGTTACAATGTTTGTAGTGTGTGTGTGTGTGTGTGTGTGTGTGTGTGTGTGTCTCTTATGTTTTTATGTCGATCTTGCATTTGGCACTCTGGTACAATGGTTCCCTGGGAACAAGGCACTCTACTATTCTACTGCAGTAAATAAATGTGCAAAATATATTTGGCCAGGCATGGTAATGTTCTTGTGTGCCGTGCTGTGCCAGAATACCCGGAACGGGGTACAGGGTATAAGGGGGAGCGGTCAGTGATGGAGATGACTAAGATAAAGGGATAATGCTCAAACTAATATATACATATATATAAAGAATGTTGCTTATATTCAAAGTGCACAACGGTTCTGCTGCAGTAGTTGTCTGTAAGTATGTCTGTGTTTGTAAATGTATTTTAATGTTTTACAAACACGCCATTGCGACAAACACTAAACTTCAAAAGGAAACACCATATTTCTTACTGAGTGAAAAACAAAACCCTCGTTTACTCTCTTACTTGGAATCACTTCCAGTTACTAATTTGCTTCTTTTTACTTTCTCTTACTCCTGGTATGTGGAAGCATTGCGATCGTGCCAGATATTCGGAATTGAGTTTTCACCAGAAATGCATGTTTTGGGGGCCCACTGAATATGAAAAAATGTTTTTAGCCAATGGTCTTAGAGTAAGTGTTAACAGAGTACCTTGAGTTGAGTGAAAACAAACTTGGAATTCCATTTAGATACTACAACTACAACAGATACGAAGATTTCGGGCAAAACCCATCAACCGAAATTCCAACTTCACTAAACGGTTTTTTCAATTTTTCGTTACAGAACGCGCCTACGATTTTCATTAAACTTCACACACTACGTGCACACATGAATATCTATCAGTTTTCATCTTTTATGACATATCTATCATCTTTCTCGGGGGAAAATGATTTTTTGGGGGTTCTGAGTGTCTTCCCTTCAGGTACCACTTTCACATAATATATGGTTTTATCACCTGCATAATTTGTAAACCTTACAGGCATTGATAGAATTTCAAATTTGAAGAAAATGTGGGTACATTAAATTGTAAATTTGAAAAGTACTGGGTAAATTGAATTAGTAAACTAAATACTGCAAGGATTTACAACATTAAGGAAAGAGTTGGTAGCGTGAGAGACTAACAGACTGAGCTCGCTTTACAGGTGTTTTCTTGATGATTTTGAGTGCTAGACTGAATACAGACATGTTGGTTGAATGTCTCAGCATCTCATGCTTCTTAAATACTCTTTGCCGACTTCCATTAGGAGTTGAATTTTGAAAAGTTTATAGCAGGGATATGCTACATCTCAAGTGACACATTGAGTAATGAAGCTGTGCGCGATTCCTTATGATTTTGGTGCAGGTAAGACACGCACCACCAATCCGATATAGCGATACCAGTGGGGTTTTATTAAACTAAATATCCACATAAGTGACATATCCTTTTTGATTGATTTTTTTTTTTACAAGGTCCTGCAGGGCAAGTATCCTGAATTTGCATTTTCTTACACTCTGGATTTCCTCACCTATTGAAACTAACTAAATATTTAGTAAAACTGTTCATGAAAATTTGACCCGTGGGACCATAAACATTGTGAGCATTTCACACCAGATTTCTTTTTATTTACAAATGAATAATTCCTAGCAATTATAGCAATGACATTTAACAAATTCTTTGATATACATATATTGTTCTTTATTTATATAACTATCGGATTTAAAAATCGATATAACAGAAACCTGATAAAGGTATAAGTTGTGTAACAATACTATAGTAATTGTGTCACTACTATTTGTATACATATTTACCTTCGGCCCCTTTTAGTTTAATCAAATTCATTGATATTTCTTGCACCTTCGTTTAATCGGAAAATTGTGTAGGTTTTTTTGTTAATGAATATTACTGACTACACACATTACCGTCATTTAAAATATTTTTCCAAGATTTTGGAAGTTCGGAGGTATCTAGGGTATTAATGCTTCCTTAAGGGCCACTTAATTGTGCCGTAATTATTACGCCAAAAATTATTTCTTCAAACTTCACTAAAGCTTAAAACGAAAGTTTAGATTTCACTAATCCGACCAAATCGACCACAAAAAATGCTAAAGAAGTTTCTAATAAAAGTGTTACGTCTAAATTGGTGTGAATCACTCACAATATTTCATTGATAGCATTTAATTGAGTACGATTACAAGTGACCTATTTAGCGACTGGGAATGTTTACTGAACGTTTAGATGCTCTTAAAACAAAAATATTTTGGTGGTTACAATAAAGACATGTTGGTACCCAACACCAGTAGGTAGATTGGCAGAATTTGATTATATTGCAGACCTCAAGATCCAATCTCTTGGTCTAGATCAAATCTCTTGAACACTTAAATTCTAATAACATGGATTCCCCAGAACCCCATTAAGGTAAGTTGTGCAGGGGAGAGGAAGAAATGTTTCAAATAAAAATAATAGTTTCGTACCCGTGCAGTTAGCATTTAAAGTTAGGAAAGGGATGTTATCAGCTTAGTGATAGAGGGCGTTGAACTCCTACGCGGAGGTCCCGGTTTCGATTCCAGCATCCAGCGGTTTTGCATTTAAAGTTTCCCTTCAGGAAAGATTCTACAGCTCACTGCCCGGGATAGGCAGTATTTCTTGTAACAAGGAACACTGTCCGGGGGCCGGCAGTGCACTGAGCACGTTCCGGCGCGAATGACCATAAATGTTGACTCACCTTAAATTAAAAAAAGTTTAAAGGAAATCATTTGAACCATATCCAAGAAAATTAAAAAACAAAAAGAAACTCAAAACCCTGATCTTTAAAGTATAAATTTCGGTTTATCGTTTATCTAGAAATTTAGAATTCTAGCTATGCTTGTAATGTATATTAATTTATTAGGTTAATTTATATAGGTGATACATTGTGAATTGAAGAGGCACTTTAAAATTAAGTTAACGTTGCCTCCCTCAGAAACGCAAAAACAAAAAATCCTTTTCCTAAAAAAATGATGCAAATAAAACCCATTGACGGATTTCGTGTCGGATGGAATGGTGGAAACTAATGGAATGACATAAGGTTTCGCACGCAGGTGTTTTTTTTTTGTAGAGATTTTCCCAAATATGACTCTTTCTCTACAAATATCATTTTCAGAATCAATGCCTATCATCCTACTTCTGAGCAAGTCTGATCGCCCTACTTCCTCTTCTAGCTTTTATGTGGTAGTAAAACACCTGAATGGCACAAAATTAAACAGATATTTATTTATTTTTGTCAAACTAGATCTGAAGTAGAATTTTCAAACAGCCGTAAATATAATAAACTGCAGGTCCACCTAGATATGGTGGTCCAAACACATGCATCCAACCAAGTTATAAATAACAACACAAACATATATATATATATATATATATATATATACAGACTATTCGAAAAAGGATCTAAATTTGGCTTTATAATAATGTCTTTTATAGAGATGTGTGCGCACATATAAGTTGATTGAAATGTTTGCTAAGATAACAGTGCCGACATTTGCGAACATACACAGATCTGCGTATATCTATTTCTATTTTCGTATATAGCTAGTATTTGTTGTTCAATTTATCTTGTAACTTTACGTTTCCCATATGGTATGCCATGCAAAAATACCATATTGGTTATACCAATGTAATTTTACTAGTTTTAACTGCTTTAAAAAGGAAGTGTGGAAGGAATTATGGTCGTGTCAAATTTGTTGAAATGCACTTTTAACTGAAACTAAATGTTTTGAAGTTCCTGAGGGCGAAAAAGAAAATCTGGCGTTAAACACACACATGATTTCTCTTGTGTTCATATAATTATAAATTTGACAATTTTGCTATGCACTTGGCAATTGTTATGGTTGTCCTACATGGCTGGTAGGGGGAGGGGTTGCTAGCTAGCACCCATGGCAGGTAGTCCCTTGAATTGGATTGCCTAAGTCAGCCTAAAAACCCTAACATATAGACATAGAAACCCTAAAAAATCAACTTTTCGGGAAAAATAAATAATAATGTGTTAAGTTGCACAGGTAGCACTCCAAGTTTAAAGTAAATCTTTGAAGCCGTTTTCGAGAAAATTCCAAAAAACTCAAAAACCTCTTGTACATTTGGAACTCTAGCAACATTTTTAATGTATCTCAGTATTAGAGTCGGTAAAACCACACTCTGTATTGAAGTGGAGCTTAAGAGAAATATTTAACGTTGCTACACTCACAGACCCCCAAAAGTAATTTTTGCAAATGCAAAGTGATAGTCATTTATATGCGTAGACAGTAGCCTAAGTTTAATGCAAATCGGTGCAGTCATTTTCAAAAAAAAAGCGTAAAACATCAAGAACAATTCCTTTAAGTCGCATTTGCGGTAGATGTGTTTTGACTCGTGTAATCATACTCTTAGTCTCGCTGGTCCTTGACGGAACTCAAAGTTAGAACTTACCAGTGATTTTTCGTTTTTGAGATATTTCGTATATACTCACAACATAAAACGCCAAAAAAAACTTTTGTTTCCCCATACTCAGGGAACATCAAAACACGTATTTCCGCTGGAAACTCAATTTCTAAAATTTGACACGAGCCTAATACTTCCGCTTGCAGTAATAATAGAATGTTGAATGCTTTACGTGTGATATAGTTGAGTATGAAGAGGATATTTATATTTCTATAAAAATACAATAAATCAACAGAAAATAGTTGGATTGAACAGTAGAGAAGTTGTTAGCGGAAACAAGGTGGCAAAAAAAGAGACAGAATAAAAAAAAAAATATCATGAGGCAGCGGTGTAAACGCAGGTGTGCAGGTGTATATAGAGTTCCTTGCCGGTATCTGCTACGATCTTCAATATATATATGTATTCTTCATTTCAGTTAAATTTATTGCACTCTACTATCTTTATAGGAAAAGTTTGCAAAGAACGTTTTTTTTTTCCTTTTTGTTCCTGTCCTGTTGTAGCATTTGTGGGAAAAATATATTTGTTCGGTTGGTAACACTTTCTTTTTCTCCACTTTCAAATGTATGACTATTTTATCTGTTCAGTTGACCGTCAATGGATTGTAACTGTTAATGGTAGATTATTGTTATAGTCAAATAATTTAAAATAGTGGCTTTTAATTCTGCTACAGGAAACCCGCAGGATATTTGCTTTCTAAGTTTTTCAATGGGCGAGCACCAGTGCAACCGACATACGTCTTTTCAAAAAAATCTGATGTGAAACAATCACACGATTTTGCTCACTGCAATTCTTACAATTCTAGATGAACTGTAGTGTGAACATTCTAGACTGAACGCCCACCTATAATGATTAATTTTCATTACACTTGAAATTATTAACATTGAATATAGAGGTAGTGAGGCAGGTAGGTACACGAGAAGTAGATAGGACTTAGGCAGGTAACAGAATTGTGATTACATTATAGTCCAGCAGACAGCGCCAAAACTTGGAACTTTTTAAATAACATTTAAAACATAACGGCACGAATTTCGCAGGAATACCAAATATCAATTTTTTCGGAAAAATGGTTCCAATAAAAGTGACACGTTTATATCTGCACAATTAGTGCACCAAGTTTAAAGCAAACAGCTACAGTCATTAACAGGAAGTTCCAGAAATACTCAAAAACCTATTCTGTAAAGTCACACTTCCGGCTGACCGATTTTCTTCAATTTTAGAATTCTAGCAATGCGTGTAATGTGTTTTAATATTATTTAGGTGGTAAAACCGTATATATTATATTGAAGTGGTACTTCAGAGAAAAGCTTAGCGCTTTTGTTCTCCAGAACCTCCAAAAAATCAATTTTTCCGGGAAAATTTTTCAAATAAAAGTATTTTTGTGTGTGTAGATAGTATGCGGAGTTTATAAAAGAAAATCTTTGGAGTTGTTTGCGAGAAAATCGCGGAAAACTAAAAAAAAATCCGGAATAATAAATGTTATTCCGGTTAATAATATTGTACGAAATATTCGGCTCAGATGCAGTGGTAGAACAAGTTTGATCTTTCTACTATTTTTGTTTTTGAAGTATTTTGTTACGCTCACACACACACACACACACACACACACACACACACACAGATCATTCGCTGAAAAACCTTGTTTGCCATACTCAGTAGACTTCAATACATATTTCCGGTAAAAACTCGATATCGAAAATTTGCCAATATCGCAGTGGTTGCTCTTATAAGAGAAGGAAAAAAAGAAAAAGAAAGAGTCATTCAGTAAACTTGACGTATAGACTGATGACGCATTTGAGACTGCAACCTTCGTGCATTATTGAAACAGAATATGCAGCTTTCTCTACAGCAGTAAGAGAAAGGCAAAAATGACTATATTAATCAATTTTCGTCGAAGACACTATTCAAACAATAACAAATGTGTAATAATCGGATTGAAGGGATCAGCCGTCGCAACAACTGTCCAGATAGAAATTGATATGGATGCACTAAACCCAACAACATGAACTACAAGACCATCTTAAAGACAGTGTCTGACATTGAGAAGTCTAAGTGATGTTCCTTATTCGCTAGACTGGGAAATCTGTAGAGACGCCAAGGTCCCTAAACAAGTGATTAGTCCACTAGTTATATCAAGAGATGCGGCGATTTATTTATATTCACTTTGAGTGTGTTAGACAAAAGTTTGCTGCCCTTCTAGGATGATCTACCATTGAGATGGCTAATTTAAATAAATTGCAATATATACACAAGGGGCGTTCCAAAAATAAAATGGCATTTTTTATTACTGTAAAATTCAACCGTATTCTGAAAGTGCATGGAAATAAAAGTTTTCCGAACTTCACATACGAATTATGGCCAATCAAATATTTACTTTAGAATTTTTTCTTTGTTAAAAACAAAAATTGTGGGTGGAGGTGAAAAACAAAAGTAAAAACGATTGGTCTGAAATCGTGAATAAAACATGTTCGTGAAATGTTTAGACTTAACGAAGTATGCGGTCTCTGTTTGCGGCCTTTTTTTATTTTTTAACTAAGTTGAAAACAAACAAACTCTGCTCAGCCTGGTGAATTAGTGAGTTAAAGTTGACTCGTTTACATATATATTACATATGCATAACTCTCTCCTTACATACGTGTAAATCTGCTTAGTATGCGACCAAATTTTTTTATTTATTTATTTTTATTCTGCCAGCTGTTGTGTAAAGCTTGATTACAAAAACGTGTATATAAAAATAAAACTGGTGTGAAACATTCACACGATTTTCACATTACTGCAAATTTCACAAATTGTAATTGATAGATTTTCTTTAAATCTGGAATTTTTAATCAAAATTTATTTCCGCTGCCAACTTTATATTTGGTGGAGAGTCGATGGAGCCGTTTACGAGAACAATTAGGAAAACTATTCTGTGCAGTCGCGATCTCATCACCCGATTTTCTTCAAACTTAGAATGCTAGCAATGCATTTTACAATATATCTTACTATTACATAAATGGTGGAAGCCATCCGTTGTACCGAAGTCGTACTTTAGAGAGAAGATTAAAGTCCAGCACACCCTAGTGCACACTACCCAATTATCCAGGGAAATTTATTCAAATAAAGTATTCAACAGGAGGCAATTGTGTGGATGAAGATAGTATATGAAGTTTAAAGAAAATCATTAGTTATAAGAAAGTCGAATATCACTCTAATTTGACTTAAAAAATATAACATTCAGTTTTCCGGCAGCTGGGTTTTGACCAATAACTTAGTTAGTGCAGAGCTAAGTAAGATATAAAGTGTGGATTTGCTGCAATTTTTCATTTTTAAGATATTTTGTTCAGTACGACATTATTTTGCATTCTGAGGGAACGAAAAGATGTATTTCCGGTGACAACTCGATATCCAAAATTTGACATGATCGCAATTATCTACTTCCTCTTGCCCGGCAGTAAAAGAAAGTAACTTTTTACTTTCTTTTTTGTGGTCCCTTGAATACAAAAAATTTTTTTAGCGAATTGTTTTTAAGTGTGTGTGTGTGAACCAAATAACTTAAAAACAATCGCAAGAAGTCCAAACTTGGTATTAGTTGTAGGTAGCACAGCAGCAGTCGACATGAACATTTCGATCTGTAAGGGTGTTGTGAGGAGATGTTGGTTGTTGATGATGATAGATAAACACCTTAAGAGTGGTTTAAGATATATAATTGATATGTGTATATATATAACTGACTGCCAGGGACTTTACACTTTAGAATTTAGAACTGAACTGAACTGACAGACTGACGTGGCTAAAATGATATGTACGGAGTGTGAATCAACAGAATGATGTCTGATGTGTAAGACTGAATTGAACAGAATGATCCTTGACTGTCTCTCTCTCATATATATATCCACTGGCCGAACCTCTCCTCTTGTGCGAGAGGGGCTGTTTCTCTCCGCTAGAGTGGATGAGTGGTGGGGGTTCACTACCCCTACAGATCCAATTCAGAAAGTGCAACTTTACTGATTTATATTCCTCGCGATTTTCTTTAAATTTCCCATTCTAATTGTACATATGTATAAGGTGCCATTTTTATTTGGAATATATTCCTAGACTAACTGATTTTCGGGTCTAGCCGAGAAGTGGGTGAACAACAGACTTCCAACTAATATGCTATCCTTCTCCTACTAAATATGTTCCACAGGTACCTATATATGAAATAAATAGATAAACAGGAAGTGAGACTAGAATTTTTTTTTTAACGGCCGTAAAGATTTTCCTTAAATTCGATTTACACACTAAATGTAATGTATATAATAGTATATATTAAAAAAAAATCTATCGTTGTGAAACATTTTTAAAAATTGCGATTATTACGAACATTTATCGAACAGAGCCGTGGGAAAATTTCAGTAAGAGGAAGTCGTGTGAATGAGTCACACCCGACTTCCTTTTCTCTTATCGATTCGATATTATTTCTAATAATTATTGTAACATATTTTGAATTTAAAATGCAGTATTTCTTTTTAAATCTTTTAACCCAAAACTTGCAGCATAAGCAAAACAGAGAAACTTACATTTAAGCAAAACAGAGAAACAGAGCCTTATCAATTCTTGAAGCTTAATTCGTGAAGGAGAAGATGAAAGTTGTCACCACTGTATATGCCACTAAATATAATGTTTTTTAGCCAAATATGGCAAAAAGAACCAACCAATTTTTCAGCCTAATAGAAAGCCTGATTTTTGTCGTAATGGTAAGCATTTCTAAACATATTAGACGTTGAAAGCCTCAGGTAGGTGGATTAAACACGTATAATAATACTTAAACTGATATCACCTAATCATTTACCCAAACTATATAGAGAATCTGTAGAGGTAAGTTGTATTTTGTGCAAGTACCAGTTAAGTACTACAAACAAACAGAAAATATAAGAACATTAGGACCTGGGATAGTCCTTCGGCATCAATCAACGACTGTAAATCATAGTAGTTGACCCAAATTTTGCTAAATTTAAAATTACATAATTTCATTTGGAATATTTTTTCGGAAAAATTGGATTTACGAGTGTTTGGAGGGGGGGCGCAGAATTTGAGAGGCTCGCAGAATTCGCTCTAACTGAGGTGACCCTAAGCACTACAGTCAATTAGAGGCTTAATGTGCCTACCCCGTAGCTCTAGTACGAGAAAGTTCCCCTCTTCATTAGAGTGACTGTCTTCCCAACCACTCTCTTTGCGCTATTATCTCCTTTGATTTAAGTGTGCCGAAGGTCTCATAACGCAATCTAGCAACACAATCGAACAAGAGGTGCGTTACAGCTGCTACTGTACGTTATTCTATATATACCATATAAAAATTCAGCATCCGTATGTTTGTGGCCGCAAAACTTGAAAAGTAGTCGATGGATTGTCTTGGAATTTTTACACAACGTTGCATTTCTATGTAAGAGTGTTTATATATACATTTCACTCCAAAGGTCCCACGGAAACGGGAAATTCCGAGCTAAAATCCGTTCAAATGGCCATATGCGTTAGCACTTGCTTTTTCAAGTATTGCTGCTACGTTGATGGAAGGAGGTAGAACAGCGCATTCAGCTCTTAAACTGTTATGACTTAAATAGAAAACCCAACATGTAACATTTCTAAAACATCAGGAATGGGAAAGGTTTCTTCGGACTTGCAGAAATCATTGTATGGGATGAGTGTACAATGGCTTATAAGAAGTCATTGGAAGCATTAGACCATACATTGAAAGACTTGCGAAATATTCAGGTTCCATTTGGTGGAGCATTGGTGTTACTAGCCGGTGACTTCAGCCAAACGCTTCCAATGATACCTCGCTCAACACCAGCTGATGAATTGCATGCCTGCTTGAAATATTCAACTCTTTGGAGCACAGTAAAAAAAATTCATTTAACAACGAATATGAGAGTTCAACTTCAAAACGATCCAACAGCTGCCATATTTTCAAGACAATTACTCGAACTCGGTAACGGCACTGCTCCTACAAATCCAGAAACCGGAAAAATCACCTTCCCATCTAATTTCTGCAACATTGTACATTCAAAGAAGAATTAGTAGACAAGGTATTCCAAAGCATCGAAACAAATATCGCACTTGGTTAAGCGGAAAAGCCATTCTAGCGGCTAATAATGTCGACGTACTCGATATGAATAACATCATTCTAAACAGAATCGCAGGTGAAACAGTGCATACAAATCCATTGAGTCCGTGAGGGACCAAAGTGAAGTAGTGAATTTTCCAACGGAATTTTAATTCACTCGATGTTCCCGGATTACCGCCTCACATTCTAAATTTGAAAATTGGAGTGCTAATTATATTACTCCAAAACATCAATCAGCCAAAGTTATGCAATGTAACAAGGTAAAAAATTGATGAATAATTTAATTGAAGCAACAATTCTCATTGGACGTAGTAGGTGAAGACGTACCACTTCCACGAATACCACCCATTCCAGTTCAAACGACTTTAATTTCCAATACGCCTTGCGTTCGCTATGACTATCAATAAAGCGCAATGACAAACTTTGCAATGTGAGTTTTGAATTTAGAAAACGAATGCTTCTCTCATGGGCAATTATATGTCTCATACTCCAGAGTCGGAAACCATCTCATCTTTATGTTTATGCAGAAAACGGACAAGCAAAAAATGTAGTCCATTCACTAGCTTTACAATAAAAAAAGACTTTCAGTTAAAAACATTTTTTTTTTCTTTCCTTTCAGTGCACAGCAACGCAAAGTAGGGTACTAAATTAAATGATGTGTTTTCTTGCTGAATCTATGTTAACTGTAATACTTCTGTTTACTTTCCTAAAAATCAGACTGAGCCACAGCGAAGCGTGGCCCGGGTTTGCTAGTATTATATGGTTGGCACTGAAGTGGTACTTCAGAGGACAGCTTGACATTGCTGCTTTCTCGCCTAAAAAACAAGTTTTCTGAAAAAATACGTTTATACCTTACTACGATTTTTCGTTTTTGAGATATTTTCTTCACACACACACACACACACATGCACATTCAGATATTTTCTTCACACACTCACACATACATGAACATTCAGATATTTTGTTCACACACAGACTCACACACATGCACATTCAGATATTTTCTTCACACACACTCACACATACATGAACATTCAGATATTTTGTTCACACACATGCACATTCAATATATGTAATCATGTCGCTGAAAACATTTTTTTTCCATAAAACGAGGTCTAGAAAACGTATTTCCATAGATAACACAAAATACGATAATATGAAACGGTCGCAAAGCTTCCTTTTAATGCAGTAAGTGAAAATAAAAGTTATATAAACCGGTTTGTATCGCACTGCAAAGTGCATTTTGGTCTCAGCAGTTTCCTTGATCGTTGACGTACCCTGAAGCAACTTCCAGGAAATACTACCCAAAATATTTTGGACTGAGTTAGACAGTAGCTATTCAGTCTCAAGTATGGGGATTAGTTGTCAATAAATATTTATCATAAAAAATTAATTAAATTCATAGAATAATTACTTAAAAAAAACTCAGTATTAAAAAAAAAAAAAAGAAAACAGAAGTTTCTAATTTAAACATTATTGGCGGTGTTTTATGGAAACTTACATTGACCTGAATTATAGCCAATTATCTAGGAGTACCTCTACTTATTAATTCATATACGGCCTAGTTTTTCTCTCTGTAACAATCCAACTATTAAGTACTACGTATTAGGCCGTTGTTGATAAAGTCTATTCCATTGGTAATTTAAGAGTTAAATGTACTTTTTACTTTCTCTTACTGCTGTAAGAAAGAAACGCATTGCGATCTTCACAAATTTTAGAGTTTTCGCCGAAAATACTCGTACATGTTTTCAGATTCCTGAGCAAGAAACAAATGTTTTTTAGCAAAGTATGAGTTGGTGTGCGTGAATAAAACATCTCAAAAACGAACAATCACCGGAACTCAAAGTTAATATTCCGTTTAGAGGCGTTAATACCTTTTCTTTTTTGAAGAGCTTATGGCACTGCGACCTACACGGTCTATTCTGGTATGCCCCTCGGGTGCCTTGGGCTTAGCGTATTCCACCCCTTCAGGTGCTATGGGCGAACCTCTCGCCTACAGAACCCCCACCAGGTTAAGATCCCTAAGGAATCTTAATATCTTGGAAGGCTGGAGATGTTCCCCTCTTGCTTCTTGTAACAGCCCAGGTTCCTGAATCATCTCTGAATGGCAGCATCGCAGTCCGTATTGGGTTTCCTCCATTTCCCTACAAAATCTGTACAGCTGTCACTCTCCAAGCCCAGCTTCGTTAGGTGTACCCTGAGTCTACAATTACCCGTGAGGAAACCCGCAAGAATTCGGAGCTTATTCTTACTAAGGCCGATGATTGCTTTCGACCTCCTTGGGTTATAATTCGCCTGCCTCAGACCTGAGAGGGAGTTCCAGAGTTGACACGTCATTACTCCCTCCTCCTTCTTAAGTTCCTCTAAAAGAGATTGGTCACTAACCACACATAAGGGTTCATGCCCTATAAGTGGGGATACAAGCACCTTTCCTTGCCAGAGTCAGCCATCTCCCTTCTATACCAAGATGCCCTGCCACCCAAACAAGGGTAACGTGCCACCACCACATCTGACATGAAGGTTGCGGGCAAAATTCATTTCTCACAAACATGGCTCCAACGATTTTCTCTAAACTCATAACTATCTACACACTTTAATATTTTCACTTTTAATCAAAACGCTTTTCCGAGGAAATGATTTTTGGAGGTTCTTGGGGGAGCTGCAACGTTAGCTTTCCGCTAAAGTTCCACTTTAGTACAATGTATGGTTACATATAATATTAAGATATACTGAAAACATTACTAGAATTGTAAATTTGTAGAAGGGCTTAAATGAAATTGCCACTTTGTAGAGATGGTTTTTTTCGATAACCAACTTTCGAACGATTCTGTTTGGACTTGAAATGCTACTTGCATATATAAAGTTATCACTTTTTTTTTAAACATGGGGGGAATAGATTGTAGAGGTTGCAGAGGACTCTGGACGTTAGATTTCAATGTTATTTGGTCTTGTTAAATGTTAGTGGCGCTGTCTTCTGGACTATAATGCAATCCTTCACGACCTAGCTGTGCTGGGGAAATATGTGTGTATTGCAGCTGTATTTGTTATATGTGTGGGCAACTGATTAAAAATTTCATTTTTACAGAAAATCTATACTTGTATTAAATCCACAGCATCAGGTTTCACCCAACATTTTTTTCCATTTTTCATTTTTCTTTTAAAATTGTCAGAGTTGTCATTACTTAGATCTTTCACAATTTCCCGACCAGATAGTACTCTAGTGTTTTTTTTAAAGTCGTCTTCTCTATTATTCAGAGAGTTATAATAATTTTAAGCACTTCGGTAGAGAAAGTTCAGCACCCTTTTGTTCTTCGTCTAAAGCTTCTTCTTCTTCTTTCTGCGTACTTATTTGACGAAATCACTATCCAGATTTACTGGAGCATAAATTATGCTTACTAAGTTGTAGGCGCCATGTAAAAAAAGATATAAAAAACAAAAATTCTTTTTTTTTGTACATTGCTCCAGATAATTAAGTGGTCTAACCATTGTCTCACTTAGCTATTCTTTCTATTAAAAAAAAGACTTTCGCTTGCTAGTTATAGAAATATCTTATTGGTCGTGTTATTGCGTCTAGCAATTTTCTAAAGTGCCTTAATATTATACAGGTGATAAAATCAAACATTGTACTGAACGACTAATATAAGAAATAGCTTAATACTGTTATTCCCCCACATCCCACCGGAAAAATCAATCTTCTCAAAAAAATAGTTCAAATAAAATAGGAATAGTTTTGTAGAAATAGAATAGTTATTTCAAATAGTGTAGGAAGTTTAAAGAAAACCGTTGTAGCTGTTCTCCAGAAAACTGGGGAAAAACAGAAAAAAAAATTATTCAGTAAATGAAGCTGGATCATTCAGTAAAATTCATCCGGTTCATGGATTTTGATCGAAACCTTCGGGTCAGATACAGACTACGTATCTCAAATGGACTACCAAGTTTGAGCTAACTGTGATTTTTCGTTTTTGAGATATTTTGTTCACACACAGACACCCACACATTGGCACACAGACATACACACACATTGACGCACAGACACACACACACATTGGCACACAGACATACACACAACACATATTAACGCACAGACATACATACCATTTACTAAACACACACATTTCCTAATCAAGGGAATCCCATTTCCTGTGAAACCTAAATTTTGAAAATTTGATATGACCTATTACTTGCTCTAATACAGTAAGAAAAAAAGTAGTAAAATGTGAACACTAGGGTAAGAAATGGATAAAAACTTAACTTTGTCACTAATTAAAATTTAAACAAATTGCTAAAAGCAGACGAAAATAATTTCAGAATTTTGTTCTCACTAATTATTAAGTTGATTATTAGGGAGGGGGTTAATTCCCTTTCGTGCAGGGCATACAAACTTAAGGCGTAGCCACTTGGAAATTTACAGTTGTTTCACTCCCTTTTTCCAAATCATAACTTCTCGAAAAATTGTTAAATTTTAATGAGCTGAATAAATTTAAGCAAATAAAAAATAAAGCAAATCTTTTCTGAAGAAATTCCATATATACAGTGCTGCCCGGACAAATATAAAACAAAATTATGTATAAACAGAAAATTACTGTCTAGAGGGAGAATTATACCCCTAAGTTAGATAATTAATTTAAAGGACGATGTGATAACAACCACTTTGTATGGAAATGGATTTGTTGAGTGGTTTGACATCTATTAGTCGGATGGGAAACCGAAATTTTCACCAGCCGGACGAGTGAGGAATAGCGCAACCAATCGATTGTTCGTTGGAACGTAAAATAAGTTATCCAATAAGGAAGGTTATTCCACTGCCTCCACAAGTTGACATTTCAATTGCCTTGGTATTTTTGTTTTATAGATTATCTATAGATGTAATTGTGTTAGTTGGTATAAATAAATACAGTTGTTAATTGTTGGAGATTAGTTAGATGTTTTTAAATATTACTAAAATACGAATTTTGTTTATTGTTTTAAAAAAAAATTGAAAGTATTTTTGACATTACTGTGCAGTGTCCTAAAACCGAAGAGGTACACTCAACTCAGCTGCACCAAAGAGAACACATATCAAGTGATCGCGGGCAGGTAAACTAAAATTCCTGCCTAACCATACCTTAAGTATCTACCTACTCCCCATGCTTACCCTTTCTAACCGACCGCCCAACCAACAACCCTCTCCCTGTACTCGAAATTCCTGGGGGGGGGGGGGTCATTATTTTACTAAAAACAGTCCCGGTATATTAAATTAATTTCAAAATTTCCACAGACAACACTCTCCCTTCCAATACTTCCTGAAGGCTGAAGCGCCGACAGCTTCGTGATCACCTGATCGTTTGATAAAAATGAAGGACATCCTTTAAATTCTCTTCATCCGAACCTATTCGAACCAAGTATGTTGGTCAGCGTTGGATAACCCTTATTCAATTCTCTCGCCTTTGTTAAGTCATTTTTGTCTTTGTTTTCCCTGTTTTTGTTTTAATTATTATTATTTTTCTGTTATGTTATCTTACGTCATCTCATTTGATTGTTGTGTTAAATATGAAGTAGAAAAAAAATATGTGCAATCAAGCTAGTCGCAAAGTTGTCAGTAGCTAAGTTCAAAGTAGAATGTTGCATTGAACTTGTCACATATATTTTATGTAACATCTGTATATGAATAATGTAAAAATAAATGAATTCTGTCATAGGTGTAATATTTTGTAATACTGTAATATTCTGTTAATACCTATTCTCTTACTCATAGTATTGAGAAAGTATTGCGATCGGGCCAGATTTACGAAATTCAGTTTTCACCGGAAATACACGTTCTGGGTCCCCCAGAATACGGAAACAACATTTTTAGGGAATGGTCTGCCCTCACTAAACCGCACCAGACACGAAGATTGCGGGCATAATCCATCAACCGGAAGTGCCACTTCACAGAATGGATTGTTCCATTTTTTGTGATTTTCTCAAAAACGGCTCCAACTATGCTATCTACACACATAATTACCTATCACTTTTATTTGAAATATTTCCCCGGTAAAATTGATTTTTTGGGGGTTCTGAGTGGACTAGTAGCCATTATACTTTCCTCCAAACTAATAATACATGGTTTTAACACAGAGATAATATTAATACACGAAGCATTGATAGAACTCCAAATTTTTAGAAAATCGGTTAACCGGAAGTGCGATTTTACTTGTAAGACTTTTTTATTTTTTGGGGAATTTTCTCTCAAACGGTTACATGATTTTCTTTAAACTTGAAAAGCTTGCAGCATTGATAGAAACTGATCACTTTTATTGGAAACAGGTTTCAGAGAAAATTTATTTTAGAGGGGCATTAATTCAATTTAAAGTTACAGAAGCTTTGTTGAATTTGGCATAGAGCGCTCCATAAGGCCGCTCAGGTACACAATTCAAACCCCACCACCATTTTCATGGCCAACCCAACTTAATATTGTAACGTGGCAATTTTAATTAATTATAGTGAAAGAAAGTCGCGTGAGTGTTTCACACTAGATTTTATTTTTGTTTAAATAAAGAAATTGTAATATAAAATTTAATGTATTTTTATATTTACTTTTTAATTTCTCTTAGTGCTGCCAAGCAAGAGACGTCAGTGTTTTAGTGCAGTTTGGAACTCGAGAGTAACATTCCCAGTTTTCCCAGGTACATTTCCACTTCTTTTGGCTAAAAAAAAAAACAAAACGGAAAAACATGCTAAAAGAACGCCAATTTACCCGTTTAAACGGGAAAAAAGAGATGTTCATGTTCTTTTTAGTTAATGCCCAATCTGCTCGCTCAACAAACACACACGCACACAAGTTGACACCCTCATACAAATTGTCAGTTCTGTTCAGCTTTCCAATTTGTCATGGTTTTCAACTCGCTTTCCTTCCATTTTGCTGAATATGTACCACTGAATAATCCCCCCCCCCCACAGAAGATACAATTTTTCTTTATTGTAATAAATGGTTTTGAATCTCATTAACACGTTTATGTCGATAGTTTTTCCAGCAAAATGTCAATCTTTGAATCTCAAGATATTTTCATTGTAAGAATATCGAAAACAAAGTTTCAACATTCTATCAGAAGGAAAACCTGTAATAGGGACGTTAAAAGCATCTCGCGATGAATGGTAGAATGATTGTATCGCTTGCCCTGGCAAAAATCTGCCTGTAAAAGGCTATCATTGCCACGTTTTTCACCTCCACAGAGCGGTGGGATTCCTAAAAACTCACTACACCAGCTGTTGGCGTCGCACCGGTCCGCATCGCACGGTCACCGCTAGATAACTCAAGCTAGTCTAGCAGATCTTATCTCAATGCGGCGCCACCACACCGCAGCCGCATATAACAACCACATGGTCTATCATGGTAGACAAGTTTCTCAAGGTAGATAGCACTTCTACCAGTTCCCAGCCAATAGACGCAGATTTTCAATAGTTTCCTAAAATAAGATATTTTGTAAAAATGATTCAAACAATAATGATAGATTTTCTATAATTTTGCAGTTGGCAATGCACATTTAAGGAAAACTGCTGGAGCCATTTTACGAATAAATCCTGAGAAACTCAGAAACCTATTCGGTAAACCGATTTTCTCCGAACTTGGAATTCTAAAGAAATTAAGCATTGCATTTAAAGAAATTAAAAGTTAGATCGTCCTTAAATAGCTATTGGGGAAAAGGTTAAAAATGACATGTCCCCTCCCCCCAAACCACTGCCCTTGATCCATTTTCACCAAAAAATGTTAGAAATCAATGTATTAAAACTATTTCGGCTGCTTGTTAGTCGGCCTAGTTTAAAGCAAATTGTTGGAGTCAATTTTAAGAATTTTTCTGGCTTAGTTAGTTATATTGATTTTCTCATGAGGTAATTTGAAAATTCCTGTACCTCATCTAATCCAACTACATGAATATTTGATTTTCAATTAAGAGCGTTTTGTTTTTAGTTCTCTTTGTTTGTTTGTGTCCATGTTTCTGTTTATTAATTTATACAAAATTTGTTGTTACTTGAATAAAGCACAATAATTAGAGTAACATTATGGGTAGGTATTGATTGGCTAACAATGTTTGGCGCTGAATAACATGTTTATTTTTGGTTCGTACATATTGTGGTGCATACCAGCTGCTTTAAATAAATAATACTTTATTTACCAGAAAACACCGCATTTTTTTTTTTGGAGGCATCAACTTCTGAGGTCATTAGTGCTTCTCCGCTAGTTCCATTCTCGAGTCGGTCCGCACGAGCCGGGATGCACATATTCTATTCTCGTGGCATCCAAATCAATGCCTTGTCTAGAGAGGCATGGAGGTTATTGAACATAATACCAAACATCCCTCTCTTACTTCATCGATCATGTCGACGAGGGGGAGTGTGGATCAGATTCCATTATGTGTTAATCCCTAAAGATTATAAGTAATCCCAGGGTTGTAAAATTACTAGGGCTGAGAAATACTAAGGTTTTGAGGGAAATAAAAAAACAAATATATATTAATAATAGTACGTACCTAAATTGAAGAAAGTAGTGAACTGGACTTTTCTTTAAAAATGCTATTTCAGTATATTGTATACGGTTCCACTACTTATATAATGTTAATAATTTATCCGTCGTAGCGTGCATATTTATAGTTTTCCTGACCGGTTTCGGATTTTCATCCATCGTCAGAGCAAATTGTTCAGTAAGACAATAGAAAAAAAAACCTACACGAACTTGGTGAATATGCTCTGACGATGGATGAAAATCCGAAACCAGTCAGGAAAACTATAAATATGCATGTTACGACGGATAGGACACCAGATAGTAAGAGTTATATTGGACTCACTATAGTTCATTTTCCTACCATCTCCTGCTCACCACCTCCTTCAAATCTTTAATTGAATCCTAATTGATTAGAAGAACCATTTTTGTGAAGTTGTAGTTCTAGTACCATAGATCGATCAAGCAGTTTTCATTTTTTTTAACAGTTTTTTTCTGTTTTCATTCTAACAAAAACTTTTCCACCACTTTTTAAGTATATCCCTGAAGAAGGTAATAATAAATAGGTTCGAAACCAATTTATTTAATTGGGTATTATCTGAATATGTTTTTTATGCCCGCTCCTGGATAATTTCTTTAACTATAAACTAAACGGTTGACAAACGTTAATGTAAAATGAAAGGAATAAACAAAAATGAGCCAACTGGGTAGCAATAAATCAAGGCTAGAACAAGAGTACCGTCCTCAAAATAATGCGCACATACTCGTGACATTAATGACGTCATAATAGCAACTAAATTAAATTCTCAGATATACCGCTAGACTGGGCTGATTTCATTTCCGCCAAGTTTCCCCTACAATTTCCGATAATAGATCGCTATTGTAAATGTAACAGCATGATATTGTCGCTTGCACTATAACGGTTGTTATTACAATATAAACATTGCTAGTTATATACATTTATTTCAACAAAATTCAAGGGTATTTCACCACTAACATAATATTAAAGGACAAATGCGGAGAGATCAAATTCTATTAAAATACCTATGGGGCAAATTTAGAGGAAAAAATTGTAAACAGTACCTTTGATGTAATAATTAGCCTAAAATAATTGACCAATTATATTTAAGTATGAAAGTTGTATACTGTAAGTACTTTTTTAACTGGCCAATCAGAACGCCAAATTCTCATGTAGACCTCGTCTCTATCGTATAACTTTTAGCCAGTCTCAACCAATCAGCATTTGAAATGAAGGGAACATCAATGAGTGTTTCTTACCCTATCAGGTTCTCTTACTCCTACCAGTTACAGGAAGTACTGCGAGCTGTCCAATTTTCGAAATTTTGTTTTCACCGGAAATAAATGTTTGAGGTTTCCTGACTACGAAAAAAGTTTTTTAGCGAGTGGTCTGTATATGGTGTGTGTGTGTGTGTGTGTGTGTGTGTAAGTATGTACATGAACAAAATAACTCAAAAACGAAAAATCGCAGGAAGCTCAAGCTTGGTATTCTGTTTAATCGCACGCAAAGTTCAAAATTTATTTTGCAGTTTTTTGCGATTTTCTTTAAACTTGGTATACTGTCCACACAAATGAATACTCCTATCACTTTTATTTGAAACATTTTCCTTGGAATATTGATCTTCTGTGGGTTTCTGTGGGAACAGTAACGTTAAGCTTCCCTCTAAAGTAACACTTCAATACAATGTATATTTCTATTATTCGCCTGTGGGAAGAGATAACGCCTTATACTATCTAGACTCCCCTTGGGTCCATTTAGCTATCCCAAAGAAATTTAAGAACAATTGAGGCTTAGTATATAAATCCACCCAAACATATTTCGGTCGAATCTACCCAAAATATACAACAATCCGAACAATCGGACAATAACATTAAGGGGAAATAGCATGAACTTTTACGCAGATAACCTGTTCCGGTCAAAGGTCCTGAATTCAAACTGCTCACAAACCTTGCCATCTGTCATTAGACAAATGAGGTTTTATTTTTCTACAGCCTCATTCTACAAAAAGGAGACTCTCAACTCTCTCTCACTCACTCTGCCACGAGGAAGATGTCTTCTTAAACCACGCTGCTCAGTGAGGAGGATCTAACAGATACCTGAGAGAGGCCCGTAAAGCCACAGCAACATCGCACAGCTCATCTCCATAGGGATGAATGCTGTGAAGCAGTCCATGCTGGAACTTGACAGATATGTGTCAAAAGACACCTCAACGGCAGGCTCACGACTAATGAAGGGGGAAGAGAAAAGTTAACCGTGAACAATATATTGAATGGAACTTATGATCCGTCGAATGATAATGATAAAAATGGTAAATTTAGCCAACCTATCAACCTCCTCATGCCACGAGATTCCGAGATGAGCTAGAAGAACATCGTGGAAGGAAGATAACTCATACAGTACTTGTAGCATATTTCTGTACCAATTTTGAAGTGAAAACTCAAGCACTTAATGGTTCAACACATCCCCACTATCTGAGTAGTTACAAACCACGTTCAAATCAGAGTTGCGTATGCGCTTATCCAATATAAACAAAGAATAGCACTAGCGTTGCTGGAAAATAGTGGCCTATTCACCAAGGATGTGTCAAGTGATATCGTGTCTCAAAATAGACCGAAACTCCAGACCATACCTTACAGTCTGGAATTTTGTTGAAAACTAAGGACTGTTAAGATAAGACTGATAGGATTATCATCTTATCATCATTCCATTCAATATATCGTTCACGATTAATTTCTCTTTTACGCTCATTCAATTTTCCAATGATCCATTATTTCAGTTAATATAATATATGAATATTGTCAAGGTTCTCTGAAATCTGTAATAAGCTGTTAATTTCAAATATGATTTTCCTCCTTCTATCTAGAAAGTTTATTATATAGAAGTTTTCCTTTTAAATGTGAAAAGCTTTGTAATGTACTGTATACGATCAGAGTGTTTAGATCTCAGTTAATCCATCTAGTACATTAACTGCCAAAAAGTTTCTCTATCTACTCTGGTACTAAAGTTGTCAAACCGAAAGAAAGTATGTCTCTCTAAAATTTCCCCCAGTTTGGAGACTGTATTCATTTTTATAAGAGTTTTAATATGTATTTTAGAACTTCTGTGTAAAGTGAAAAATATCTGATTCCCAGTCAGGATTATATCTTAAATATCAACTGTTTTATAGTTGAAATTCGTCCAAGTTTCAAAAAATTCAGTTGTAACCCCACCGAATAGGTTTCTGAGTTTTTTAGAAACGTTTCTCGAAACCAGCGGTTTTAAGAAATTTGTGATTTCAAGTAGCAATGACAATCTGTAGATTTCAAGTTTTATTGGGGTTTGTTTGAGGCGAGGTGTTCAATATAATCAAATTCAATTGCTACCTTCTATTTGCTGAGTACCGAAATTTACTGCTACCCTCACTTTATTTAATGTTAACCCTGCAATTGACGCGGACATTTGTGACAGATTCTTAAGAAATGAGATGTTCACCATGGTGCGCTGTTAATTTGTGGAGGCTACTCTCCCTTCTGCCTTTCTATCACAAGCCATTCCACCTTTCAGCGCAGAAATCTGCGTACAACTTGTTGTTAAAAAGTATAGACGGTTGATTATCTATCTGGATTACCTGTGCCTATTCCAGAAAGCAATGAATGCAAGTCAGAATATAATGCCAGTAATGTGGATGTCGGCAATAACGAACGATTTTCTGAATAACTGACATACATTATTACTTCCTCTTACTATTTTAGTAAGAGGAAGTGGTGCGATCGTGTAGATTTTCGAAATTGAGTTTTCACCGGAAAGTTTTACACGCTTTGTGTGTGTGTGTGTGTATGTGGATGTGTGTGTGTGTATATGTGGATGTGTGTGTGTGTATATGTGGATGTGTGTGTGTGTGTGTGTGTGTGTGAGAAAAGACTATCTCAAAAACGAAAAGTTGCAGGAACTCAAACTTGGTATTCCGTTTAGGTAGGTACTACCACCGCATCAGACATGATGATTTCGGGCAAAATCTATCAATCGTAAGTGCCACTTTACTAAGTATTTTTTTCAGTTTTTTATGGTTTTCTCAAAAACGGCCCAAACAATTTTCTTTAAACTTGGTACATCAGCTAGACGTCAAAGAGCTACAACTCCTATTTGAAACATTTCTCCCGGAAAATTCATCTAAGGGCACAGTTGGAGAAGAGGTGGGCTACCTCTAAAATGCTATTTCATTTATTATACAATTCTATCACCTAAATAATATTAATCAAAATTAAATATGTTAACGAAATTCCGAGTTTAAAGAAAATCGGAAGTGCTCTTTACTGAAACTAGTTTTCAGTTTTCTACTATTTTCTCAAAAACGGCTCCAACTATTTTCTTTAAACACTGTACACCAACTACACATACAATGAGCTACAACTTTTATTTGAAACATTTCTCCGGGAAAATTCATTTAAGGGGACTATTGGGAGATCCAATGTTTTCCTCTAATGAGCTATTTCAGTTCAAAAATGTGCTATACAATTCTATCATCTAAATAATATTAATTAGAATTGTATAATAATTATATGGAATTGTATAAGTTGCCAGAATTCCAGTTTCAAGAAAATCGGTTGACCGGAAGTGAGACATTACTGAACAGATTTTTTCAGTATTTTGCAATTTTTCCATAAAAATGCCGACGGTTTTAAACACTAATAAGAATTGTAAGGGTAAAGAAAATTTGCCATTTCGCAGTAAGAGAAAGTCGTGTGAGTGTTTCACACCAGATTTTTCTTAAAATGATTAAAAATAGCTGTTTGATTTATGGCTATTTCTTTGAAGAAAACAATTTTGATTTCGTTTAGGCGTTTGTTTGGTTTAAATGATAGTACCAGTGTTTTATTACAATAATTTTTTATTCAGTCACTTAATTAAATAAACTTACTTTGGTTAATATATCTATATTGTTATAGAATTTAGTCACTTATGGAAAAATTAAATTAAAAATATCTGTGAAATACCAATCTCTATGATTTTGGTTTGACATGCGCGCGCCATTACAAAAATGCTATGTAAAGGAAATTTGTGGATTATAATGTTCTTTTAGGTGTGAAAATAATCATGTGAGGGTTCACAGCAGTATTTTATTTAAAGTTAGAAGGAATTGTGTAGTGGGCACTGAGATTGAGCTGCTGGGCCTCAATGGTGAATATTATATTTACTAATTTGTATACCACCGTCAACCTCAACTTCAGATCCAATTTTATTATATCGATATTTGGGAGAGAATTATAATGAAGTTACTATCGATTATAATCAATAAACTCCACCAACTGCTATCTAGAAAGCCAGCTACATTTATAATGGCAATAATAAATCCCTTCTTTTCATCTATAATGATAAAAGAGAAGAGATATTTCTTTCCGAATAGAATTTCCAAAGAGAGGCTTGGAACACAATGGTGGCTAGATGGATACGATAGAGATATTTTGTTAGTTCTCACCGCAGGACTTTATTTTGTTAACAATAGTGACTCTGCATAAAGGGACGTGACATTATATATAAATCACGTTAGTGGCAACTTGGATGTGAACAAAAAAACGGAAGGTCAAGGTAAAAGTGGAAAATATCTGCTACCTAGTTTTTTATGTTTACAGTGATGATCTGAATTTTATGTTTAAGTTTATGAAACTTGCAGCAAATTGGAATTTCACAAATATTAATTGAAAGATTTTCTCAAAAATGATGAAAATTGGAAGGAAGAGGGGAAATAGAGATCTCACAATTACCCTCTCAGGCATTAAATTAAATCTGGTAAAGCTCTTGTAAGAACTTTGAAGCATAGCCTAGGGTAGAAGGCCAGTGTGGATTCAAGAAGGCGAGAGAGAATCTAAGCGGCAGGCAAATGTTTCAACAGCTTGAAGAAAGGATTTTCCAAGAAAACAAAGATGTTCGGAAACATCATAAAGGAAATATCCTTCGTGTTATAATCACAAGCGAATCTTGAGCCCATCAAGAAGCAGCCGGCCAACTGCAATAATGGAAATGCTTTTTTTTTTTTTAGGAAAACTGGAAGAAAAAACAAAAACAGATAGAAACCGCAACTTAAAATTAAGGCAAAAATTAAATATCAAGGCAATGGAAGAAATACTACAAGAAAATTTATTGAGGTGGTTTTGCCACCACAAAAGAATGGAAGGTAGCAGAATTGCCAACTTGTTTAGTGCTAAAAGAAAGACGGACAAAAGTGTCTAAAATATATTTGTCAAGGAAGATTGGATTAGAGAAAACAGAGAAGATCTGGTTCGGGACAGAACCAAATGGTCTAGAGCTAGATAAATAGGTTCTTCACAACATGTCCGGGCGGAAAAAGGAGAATATCATTAAGAAAGCAAGATATTTGGTCTTATATTGTTAAGAAATAATTTTTCCAAGTTGAATGTTAAAATATGAAAATAATGTTTTTCCATGTTGAATGTGGAAATAAAAGTTTTGAAGCTGTGAGTCAGGAAATGATATTTTTTTATAATAATGACGAAATATCTCTTGTAGAAAGTTGAAGTTCGATTTTCCACAAATCAATCTTCCGAAATCACAATTTCTACTTTCTCTGAGTGTTGCGATTTTCTCAAATTTTCGAAATTGAATGTTCACCGGAAATACTTGTTTTGAGGTCTCCTGAGTACGAAAAAATTGTTTTTGACCGAAAGGTTTGTATGTGTGTGTGTGTGAATAAAATAACTAAAAACGAAAAGTCGCAGGAAACTCAAACTTGATATTCCGTTTAACTACGTCAGAACCCCCGCATCTTTAGAGAGATCCATTGACCAGTAATGCGACTTGAATGAGTGAGTGGATTTTTCTGTTTTTCCCAATTTTTTCGAAATCGGCTCCAAGAATTTTCTTTAAATTTCATGTACTATCTACACACATAAATAACTACCACTTTTACTTGAAACATTTTTATTAGGACATCTGTGCAAATTAATATTGATGTACAAGTAATTGAATTTTTAATTTGATTAAATCGATGTAGCAGCGTAAATATTGTGCCGCATCTGGTATTTCGCATGGAAATTTAGTATTATTTTTTTTAAATAATTCCGTACAAATACTATATCCCAAAATAGAAATAGTCGATTAAACAATCGATGAATAAGTAGTAAAACTAATCCTCACAAGGAAAAAACAGAAGAATACTATATTTTCTAATCCTCTCTGATACGTTCATAGAAAAAATGTAAAAATAACGTCGTACAAACAAATTTTCAATAATTGTCCTTAAGTATGTTGATATTAGAACTCCCAAGTGGAAAATAGCTTTTCCAAGCTCATGTAAATATGGAGTTGGAGAGAAAGGTATAATGTTTTTGTTTCATTACTAGTATAATTTTATAACAGCATGCACTATCGGCTACCAAAACAAAACGAAATAACTGTTTTGTTATTAACGATTAGTTGGTCTGATAAAATTTATTTTAATTTGAGGCCTAGTTTGTTGCAGATTTAAATAAATATTTAACGTTATTTTGTTATTTCATTGTTTACTGTTAAAAGGAAGTATTGCGATCGTGTGAGATTTTTACCGAAGATATTTTAAGCACCTTTGAAAAGAAAAAAATGCTTTTTAGGGTTTGTATGTTTTGTAAACAGTACATCCTATATATATATATATATATATAGGTATGCAGAAAAGCTGATAAGAAACATTTAAAATGACTTTCTGCAGTTAAATTTAGATTAAAGCTTATTAAAGTTACAACTTCCACCAAAACCCTCCAAAAATCCATTTTCATGAAAAATATTTCATTTAAAAGTGATAGGCCTATTGTTAGTGTTAGGTAGTTAGTTTGCAAAGTTTAATGAAAATCAGTGGAACCATTGCTGGAGAAAAAATTGTGAACAACTGGAAAAAATCTTCAGTAATGTCCCACTTCCTTCAATGTGTCGTATTTTGTCCGAAAGCTTTATTAGAATTTATGATGCAGCCTTCGTTATTGCTTCAATCTAGCAAATTCGATCCACTCAATTAGCACGACAAAACTTCAATCAATGTACAAATTTACTGGTTCAGGTCCTTCCAAAAGTGAAGTTCACATAGAGCCATGGGCGGTACCATAGAACGGAACAAAGTCTTCAGGGAGAAACCCGTTTCAGTATCGTACAAACCATAGTTTCGTCTCATGTTGACCAACAACCTTTGGAAGAAGCCTAATTTCTACAAAGGACAGTGAAAGAGTTGTCAATGCACGCGATCACAGGACACCATCAATATCCCTGAATTCTGAAAAAATGGCCCAAAATTTCATTAAAGTCCTGAACAAGGTGCGCTTCAAGTGCAACTAGCGATCAGCGTCGTGGACAGCGGCAAACATGGACTATACAATATACACATGAAATAAAATTCAATGCCTAGTCCGGGGGAATCTAACTCAGAACCAGGCCGCCACAGAATTAATTGCAAGATAGAATAGGCAGCCACATTGTTTGAACATGATTTAATTAAAATTAAATATTGAAGAAAACATTACCTACAAAGTTTTAGAAGTAATTGATTTTTTTTTTAACATAAAACAAAAAATGTATAAAATTGATATAATAATAATAATAATAATAATAAAATATCTATAATTTATTGTTGTATAAAGTAAATGAGCATACTTACAGGATTTGATGTCGGCTGTTTTAACTGAATAACTAGCAATAAAATAAAAAATTCCCAAAAACTTTTTTGTTTAAAAAACCTCAGAATTATCCCCCCCCCCCAAAAAAAAACAATAACAGAAAAAAAAGATTAATTTTATTAAACACGTGGCACTCAAAATAATAAGTGTTTTAGAAACATTCCAATTTTTTGTATACTACGAACTTTTTTGTTAAAAAAAAAAAAAATAATTACAGTTTTTAATAACTTACATTTCACAAATTCAAAGAGACATTTTGCTTTTTTTTTCTTTTAATTTTCAAAAACTGATAATTAAAAACAAAATAAATTTATAAACAAATAATTAAATAAAAAAAAATAAAGCCAACGTATGTCTTAAACAGAAGGCCTACAACGGCGGACTACAAACTTTAGGTCAGCCGAGAGCTAGATAGCGACTGAAGTCATAGAGGGCGGTACTCGAACAACCTGCAGGCCTGCCAACATTCATTAATATCCCTTCATTGCTTTGTTAGTTTTTTATTTTATTTTTTCCAAGAAAATTGTATAATAGTTTGTGCGTACTATGAGCATACAAATGATAGTTTTTATTACTTTTTTTTGTTTACTGAATTTAACCCCCTCGCATAAGAAATAATTCGTTTCTACTCTCTCTTTTTTTCTGTCACCGGGTGTATTTGTCTAATTTTCCCAAATTCTTCTTTCTTTTTTTTTACCTGGAAATACATATTCTGAATCCGTCCTCAATCAATTAAACTAAATTGCTTTTCTGCAGTTTGACTTTAATAAGCCAATTATCCCACCAAAATAGTTAGATGTTTAAATATATGAAGGGAGTGGCAATAAATGCAAATCCTCTGCTACCTTAAAGACTTTTTTGGCTTGTTTGGGTATCATGTTGGACCATGGCATGTGTGAAGCATATATAGAATGAGTAAATAACAATGGCGGTGAGCTGAGAAGAAAGAATGAAAATTAGTATATCTAACTAAAGAAGTCCGATGGACTTTAAAACCCATACACATATTTCTAATGTTTATATAATTCTAATGTTAACATATTTCTAATGTATAGTACCGTGGTTCTATACATATTATCTCTCCTTCAAGTAGTCAGTTCAGTGAACATTTTTTAGAAAATCATGACTGTGTTTTACGATACTAGTAATTTTAGGTCACTACTGAAAAGAAAGTGTTCAGCTGATGAAAGTACGCGTGCTCTATGCAAAATCGAAGGAGGAAGCTGTTCTTGATCACATACTTGCCGGCGTTGGTTTCAAAAATTTAATAGTAATGATAAGAACTTAGAATGAAAGAGACAGGTTCATGGCGGCCATCATGTGTCGTTGACGAGGAAGATGTCGAGTCAAATACAATCACAAGTACTCGAGAACTGATAGTGTCTAAATTCTCGGTTAGCCGCCATCTCCCTACAAAAAGAAAATGTAGGATAGTGCCGTATGTAGTGGCGCCTTGATGAGGTTCCTGGTAGAACTCTTGAATCCAGCTTTCCTGTGGCGAATATGTTGGCTATTGGTTCCATTACAGGACTACACTAAACGCAATCTGCCGGTTGTAAAGTGGAGGGACAGAACTTCCCAGTCAAAGAATTTGTCAATAGTTTTCCGGAGGATCGCAGACTTCAGTTAATTTTCAAGCATCTTTCGTTATCATGGCAGACGCTCTTAATAATCTATTAAAGTCTTATCGTATGTCGCTATTTCCGGTGTGAAACTCAATGTCCACAAAAATTGAGTTAAAGATCGTTAAACTTTTCTTCTAGCACTAAGAGAGTCGGATAAATTCCTGAATTTCAAGAAAATTTATCATTTAAAGCTTGAAAATTAAAAAATCGAAAAAATATCATGTGTTTACGTACCTGATTTTTTTCTTGAATTCCTTTGGATAATCTATGAGCTGTGTAACTTTTAGAACCAAAAAATTTAATCAACTTATTTTTCTACCATTTTTCCTATTTTTTAGAAAAAATACATTAAAGAAAAATTGTTTTCCTTTGAATTTTCCTGAAAAGAAACTTTTTTTATTAAAAAGACGTTTTTTTTTTTGTTTTTTTTATCAGCAACCAAATGGAAGGAACCAAAATTATTTCCTGATGACTTAAACCAACGAATCCCTAGAAAATTTCCACTTAATTTAAGGTAAGTCTAAACTAAGCGCAGGGTATTAGCGTGAGTCCTTCAGAGGGTAAATCCCACGTCTAAATACTTTTTAATTTTAAGTTTAATTTTTTTTTATGAGTTTGTACTTACTCTTACTGCGTAAAAGTAAGAGAAGTATTGCACTCATGTCAAATCTTTAGATGTCGAGTTTTCACTGAATATACATGATTTTGGGATCCCCTAAGTTCAAATATCTAGTTTTTAGAAATTAGTTGTGTGTGTGTGTGTGTGTGTGTGTGTGAGAGAGAGAGAGTGTGGGCTCAGCATAACACAAAAACGGAAAATCGCAGAAGGTTCGAACATGTTAAGTGCAATCAAGGGACCACACAATAAATCTTTAAAACAAAGTTAGTCAACCGGAAGTAACACTTAACAAAATGGATTTTTCAGATTTTTACGATTTTCATCAAACTAATAATATTGACTGCACATACAAAGAGTTAGAGTTACAACATTTATTTGAAACATTTTTTGGTGGGGGGGGAAATTCATTTAAGAGGGGTTTTGGGGGAGGGGTGGGCTGTGCTTTCCTCAAAAGTATTATTTCAGTTTATTAATCCTTTCTATCAGATACTGAATATTAATTACAATCAAATGTTGCGCCAAAATTCCGAGTTTGAAGAAAATGTGGACCGGAAGTGCGGCTATAGGAATAGTTTTTGTTTTGCGATTTTCTCCATAAAAACACCAACTGGTTTCATAAACTATCTATATATACGGAGACCTATCATTTTTGTTTTGATATATTTTCCGAGAAAGTTGATTTAAGGAGGTTTCTTTGTGGGGGGGCACACAAAAAGTCATTGCATAAAGTTTAGATTCTCCCATTCATGTAAACTTGAAGGCAACTGAACAACTATTAAGAATTACATGAAGGGATTGGGTTAATTATAATTATGTAAATTTCAGTAAGGGAAAGTCGTGTGAGTGTTTCACACCAGATTTCTTTTCTTTTTTTTTTAATTTATCAAAATTTGTTTGATTTAAAAATCAATATTTTAGAGTTTTCGAAATTGTTCTCTTGAAGTTCTCGAAAGATGAATTCGGAAGTGCGACTTTACAGAATAGATTTCTGAGTTTGGTATTCTGTCAGTAGGGCTGAAATTTAAACTTTGATTACAAAGTTCACTGTAATCTGACAGAGGCGCTGTCAAACATTGTACTCACATTCAGGTAGACTTTATGACTCATCAATCAATACAATTCGCAACCCTATTCTATTTAACATGCTTGGGCCGGTTATTCGTTTAATAAAAATTACAAGTGCGAACAAAAAACTGTTAATTAGAATTGTAACAATTTCAGCAAGAGAAATTCGTGTGAGTGTTTCACACTCCATATTACTTTATTAAGATATTAATGGTTCTTTAATTTGCCACAAACAACAAGTGTATTCTTTGTAGTCTATGAAATTCAAGTATTCATGGTAGCTAAAGTAATTTTAAATAGCTTGATTAAATTCAAAATAATTTATAAACAATAAACTTAATTATAGGTACAACTGAATTGAATATTTAATTTTTCAATTACATAAATTGATATCCAACAGAAATTTCTTTTGAATTTTTAATATAAATTTTTTCAAAGCGATAATATAAATATGTTTTGCAGACAAATTGACTAATTTAAATTGAGTTTAACTGGGCGCCTAACAAAGGGGGTGTGTTTATTTTTAGTTAGCAGTATTATTGTGTTGGCAATAATAACGTCACTGCTGGTATCGATGACGTAGCCATGTGATCTCATGAAATCTTGTGCTAGTATATTTCCTGTTCATGTTGTGTTTCTGTTTTATTAACTTAAAATAGATTTTATTTTCTCGCCTTTATTTCTTTATTAATGATTGTAAAATTATTATTTATAATAATTCAAAATAATTTTGTACTTAAATACTGATTTTTGTCTGTCTGTAGGAAATTATATTGATTTTTTTCTTCGCCAAATTGCTATATTAGAGCAGGCATATGAAAGCCAACATTTCGAAATTGCAGTTCCACTCGATAATACATTATTCAAGGTCCTTTGATTCCTCTAAAACAAGAAAGTTTTTAGCGAATGACCTGTATATATATATATATATATATATACGTGTGTGTGTGTGCGCTATATGTAAGCAAACTATCGTAAAAGAAAAATCTGGTGTGGACCACTCAAACGACTTTCTCTTAATCAAGTTAAAACAATTATAAAAATTGATAAATTTTCTTTGAACCTGTAATTATACTCGTTTGTCGTAAATAAATTTAGAATTGCCAGGGTGGAGGGGCATACCTACCACAAGGCAGGTTGCAGTTATTGAACTCATTACAACTGTAGTCCAGTAGTCAGCACATTGTATAATACCGAGTAACGTTTGAAATTTGACTTCATACCTGAGAACATCACTAAATGCATTTGTTTGGAAAACTTTACAAATAAAACGTAATACGTTTAAATCTGAGCAGTTACATTCTGAGTTTAAAGAAAATCGTTGGATCAGTTTTCGAGAAAAACCCCCAAAATATTCAGACATTTATTCTTTAAACTCGCACTTCCGGATAATCTATTTCCTTTAAACGTTCAATTCCTGCAATGCTTCTAATGCACCTAAATATTATATTCATGATGGCGAAATCATATATTTTACTGAAACTGGAATTTTACTAAACGGAAATGGGAGAATTGCAGCCTCCTAAACTGGAAAGAAGCTGAAAAGATTTAAATAAAAGTGATATGTGTTATCAATTAAAAGTCAGTTATGTGTTTAGGTAGTACACAAAGAGAAAATTATTGAAGTCATTTTTTGAGAAAATCGCGAAAAACGAAAAAAATCTATTCAAGTGGAACCGCACTTTCGAGAGCTGGAATTTGACCAAAACCTTACTATCAGATGCGATATTGGTTCCTAAGCGGAATTGAAGTTTGATCTTTCTTTGGATTTTACTTTTTTGACATACTTCGTTCACAAACACAGGCACACACATAAACGACTATTACTTTTCCAAAAAAATCGTCCTCAATCGCCATCAAAACCTGTATTCCGGTGAAAATTCAATTCGACAATTTGGTACTATCGCAAGGTTTTTCTTACAGAGAAAGAAAAAGTGACTAATAGCAGCAAGCTTTAATTTTCCATTTAGACGTCAAGATCGTCTACTACTCTTTTCGGTCTGACTACTAAGATTTCGTCAAAATTACGACCTAATTGATTAGACGTCATATTTATAGATCTTCACGCGTTGGTCTAGTGGCTAGCACATTCGTCTTTTGGTCAAGAATTTAGGGTTATTCCCGTTAGGGTAGCCGGTGTTGACCCAGCATCATGAGAAAAAGTGGAAAGCTACAGTTGTTAGCTTTTTTTTTTTAAGAAGATATGCACTGCGACCTGAAAGATCTATCGTTCTCCCCGGAGCCTTCTCAGAGCACTGCCAGCCTCCGAGCAGTATTCTCTAGCTACACACAACACTGCCGATCTTCGGACAGTGAGCTGTAGAGGCTCGTAGGAAGAGAAAATCTAAGGATAGCACGCTGGATTCGAACCAGGGATCTCCACGTTGTTAATCCATTGCATTACCATTGAGCTAATCCCTTCCCTAATAGGTTAGATTATTTATAAACGAGATTTTTTGTTTAATTGGGTAGGCAGTATTTCCATTTGAAAATATTTACTTATCTATCGCCAAGTGGGTCTTAAATTTCCCTGAACATTCAGTGAAAATTCTGAGTTTTAAGGAAATTAACCCTTACACATTAATTGGAAACCAGACATTAGTGTCGAACAAAGTTCATCAACTAGTACTGCAACTTTACTGAATGTTATTTTTTTCTTTTTTAAGCGATTTTTCAAAAAAATGGCTCCAACATTTCTTTTGTTTTTTAAATATCGCATACATAGGTTTTATCACTTTACTTTCAATCATATATCCCAGGAAAATTGATATCTGGGGATTCTGGAGCAGACCTGACTTTAAGTTTCTCTTTTTAGTGCCACATGTAGGGGAAACTAAATATTTGTTGAAGAAAATTTTTCAGTTGGGATAGTGGGAATCGCAAATAGAGTAAATCGTATGAATGATTACACTAAATTATTTTTTTAAGACATATCGCAATATTTTTTTAATAAATACTAAAATGTGGGAGAAAATTAAACCTGACTTTAGATGGCAATGGCTGCTAACTGGGTGATTACGGAGAAATGGTGAAATATATAGAGACAGCGGTTATCAGTAACCGGCTAGAATATGTGGGCAAACTGGCCACAATTAGAGGCGGCCTGCCCTGGACTGCTTATTAGCCAATAAGCGCGCAGACTGCCCTAACACTGCTAATCAAATTTTATAGCTATTCATTATAAATCATTTTTTGTTTTGTTTTACATTTTTATGGCGAATAAATTTATTTTTGCCCATTTTTACTCTCTCTTACTCTAAGTACTGCGATCGTGGCAGATATTCGAAATTGAGTTTTCAACGGAAATACAAGTATTGGGAGTCCTCTGTTTAGGAAATAAATGTTTTTAACAAATGACCAATATATATATATATATATATGTGTGTGTGTGTGTATTAACAGCCTTTCTCAAAAACAAGAAGTCGCAGGAAGGAAACTTGGTATTCCATTTAGACACTACTACGGAATGTGACACGAAAATTTCAATTCAATTTCAAATCAATCGAAAGTGCGACTCTACTGAATGGTTTTTATTTCATTTTTTTTTTTTTAATTTTCTTTTAACATCAACTACACATATAAACAGCTACAACTTTTATTTGAAACATTTCTCCAGAAAATTCATTGAAGAGGACTTTTGGTGGAGGGTTGAGTTTGTGTTCCCTCTAAAGTGCTATCTAAATTTATTACACAATGCTATCACCTAAATAATAAAATTAGAATTAAATCTGTTGTCGAAATTCCAAGTTTGAGGAAACTCGGATGAACGAAAGTGCGTTTTTACTTAAAAAGTATTTTTCAGTTTTCTGTTATTTCATCTAAAACGGCTCCAACGGTTTTATTTAAATTATTTATGTGAACTACACATAAAAAGATATTACTTTTATTTGCAACATTCCTCCGGGTTTTTTAGGGGAGGAGTGTGTGTGTTTTCCTCTAAAGTGCTATCTTAGTCGATTATACAATTCTACCGTCTAAACAAGATTAATTAGTTATAATTAGACTCCAAACTTTTGTGTTTGAATAAAATGAGAAAAACCCTAACTATGAACCTATCACTTTTGATTGAAACTTTTTTTCTTGAAAGTCATTTAGTGTTTGGGCGGGGGTGGCCATAAGTCACGCTTCCCTCATAAAGTCATTTTTATTAAGTTTATATTCTCCCATTGATATAAAACTGAAGACCAACATTTAGTAAAAAATACAAGTCTGCCAAAATTAGTCACTTAAGTCTGTGTAAATTGCAGTAAGAGAAAGTCATGTGATTAGTTCATACCAGATTTTTTATGATGTTTAATTGATGTCAATTCAATAATAAGTAAATTTAACTTCACTCTGACCACCTGATCTAATTAAATTATTCTTTCCTTAAAAAACAGCTCATTAACAGCTGTTTACTTTTTTTTTAATTTCTACACGAAACCTTTCCTTTGCTGTTTAAAATAAAAAAGGAAAATGTGTTTATGGGTAAAAAGTAATTTCTGCTCCAGCCACCATATTGCGCTTGTTTGTTTGAAAAGGAACAGTTTGATCTGTCCCCAGGTAAAACACTCCTAATCAATAATACAAGAGTTCATTCAGCTTAAAGCAAAATCTACAGCATTAAAACTGTGTGTGCAAACATTCTGCACATATCTGAGCTGGACGCTGAAACTTGATTCTCGTCTAGTGGAAAATGTTCAAACGGAAAAGTATATTTTCCTAGAAAAATCTTATTTGATTGTTCAATTTTTTTCTTTTATGTAGATATTTTTGTATTATCGTTTTTATAGATATTTTATTTTGTATTTACTATTATTATTGTTAATATTATTAAAGATATGGTTCTTTTACTATTTTTTTGTATGCAATTTTTCTTTATTTCCTGCAGAGCTAGCACACATGCTTGCATCAGCAAAACTGTAATAATAACGCTACATTGTAGCTTCAAATGCTGTTACACAGAGTAAACAGATAAAACAGTGGTTAAGGAACCATACAGCTTAAGACTCCCACTATCTAACAAAATCTACATGTTCTGCAAGAATCTTCTTAGACATAGTGTGTATGGAAAACTCAAAAATTCATGTCACCCTTTCAAAATCAAATGTTATATAAAAAATTTCCCAAAATGTTTTGGTTAGGTCAAAGATGGAGGACCACAAAATTTTGTCCAAGGCCCCCCTCAGCTAAAAAAAAAATGAAATTGGATGAAACAAAGTTCTTTTGTAAACGCAAAATATAATCAATAACAGTTAGCCTTGAGTTTCTTTGGTAAAATAAAAAAACTATGTGTGAGTGGGCAGTCTAACCACCGTCTAACGAGAAATACCACCAAGTAAATCGATACAGACACCATATTAAAATCGATATTGCACTAAAATATATTGTTATTAACTGAATGAAAGGAAGGTAAGCTAACCTGAATACAATGATAAACTAGATTGCTCTTTGCTGTCAAATTTTCTTTAAACTTGCAGTGTTTATTAAAACGTTTAGTTGGGTTTTATTACCCAACATAATGACGTTTGTTTACATGAATGTCACTGTATTGTACAGTAGCGTCCACTGTCTCAAACCCTTAGTAAAACTTTTAACGGTGATTTTAAAATTAGCTAAACTATTGGTCTTCCCGAACTACTTAAAAATCAGTTTTTCCGAAAAATGTTTCCAATGAAAATGACAACTCTGCATTCCCAGTTTAAAGAAAATTGATAGAGCTCTTTTCGGAAAACTTCCAATGAAACTTAGACACCTATTTTGGATAATAATCAATTTTCTTTACTCCACATTCGAATTAGTAATTTAGTATTATTTATGCACAAAAAAATTGTCTTTATGGCAAAGAAGTAGGCTTGCACAAATCAGCAATAAAGTTTTCTAATAAAAGAAATGCAAAGTACAATCCAACAAAATTGAAACCAATAAATTTCATTATTGAATTTGAATTTATAAAATACGTAACTATATTATTGTTTTTTAATTTTGATACTATTGATTAAAAATAGAAATATATCATTAATCTGATCCATCGTGACAGAAGTTAATAAATTTTCAATCACTTGATAATTAGAATAAATGGTTTTTAGTTAGGATTCTCAGTCTCTTAGTTCTCTTATATGATACACTGCAGATATTACATCCAAGAACACATAGCAATCTATAAAAAAAGTTGAATTTAGCACTATATGTATATCCTTACTGATTGTATGATTGTGAAAGGCTTGAAAGACATAATTTTTAATAAACAATCATCGAGGGGCTCTGCTTACATAGGTGATCATAACTTTAAATATTTTGTCAGCTGAACACCAGTTAGATGTGGGTTGCTAATATTATTGTTAGATAACTACCAATCTATTATCCCATATTTTGGGTATTTATTATCTTCCATGTTAATGAAGTACTTTAGTTATATTGTACTGAAATGGTATCTTGATGTTTCTGCCCTCTCGATTAATAAATTTTCCTTGCAAGGTATTTCTAAATAAAAAGTGATAAGTATTTATGAGGGTAGATAGTATACGATGTCGACGATTTTTGTGAAAATTGCGGGAAGTTAAAAAAAAATTAATAAAGTCGTACTTCTGGTTGACGGATTCACTGAGGTGGCTCAGAGAGAGCGCGCTGGGCTCTCGAGTTCGAGTGCAGCTGTGGTGCCCTTAGATTATTCTCTTATAGGGGCTTCTAGAGTACACTGCCTGAAGATGGACAGTTTATTTGTGACTAAAAAACACTGCTTGGATACCGGTAGTGCACTAAGTAGGCTCTGGATGGTACAATAGATCTTTCAGGTCGCACTGTACTATCCCCTAAAAGAATCTAATTCCACATAGCAGGTGCGGTAATGGTCTCTAAGCGAAATATCAAGTGCGATTTTTCATTTTCTGCAAAAGTTGAACTTTTTAAGTGAAAACCCACTTCCGGTCATTCGAGTTTGAAGAATTTCTACAGCACATTTATTACCAATTAATATTATTTAGATGCTAGAATTGTGTAATAAATTAAGATAGCACTTTAGAGGGAACATAACCTCACCCCTCCGCCAAAAGTCCTCTTCAATGAATTTTCCGGAGAAATGTTTCAAATAAAATTGTTGTACTTTATATGTGTAGTTGATGAAAGAAAATTTCAAAAAAATGAAATAAAAACCATTCGGTAAAGTCGCAATTTCGGTTGATGGCTTTTGCCCGAAATTTTCGTGTCTGATTCCGTAGTAGTGTCTAAATGGAATACCAAGTTTCCTTCCTGCGACTTATTTATACAGCATAGGCTGTTAATACACACACACACACATACTGATCATTTGTTAAAAACATTTATTTCCTAAACAGAGGACTCCCAATACTTGTATTTCCGGTGAAAACTCAATTTCGAAAATCTGGCACGATCGCCATCTTGGAGTAAGAGAGAGTAAACATGGGCAAAAATAAATTTATTCGCCATAAAAATGTAAAACAAAACAAAAAATGATTTATAATGAATAGCTATAAAATTTGATTAGCAGTGTTAGGGCAGTCTGCGCGCTTATTGGCTAATAACTGTTGCAGCTGTCCAGGGCAGGCCGTCTATGATTGTGGCCAGTTTGCCCACATATTCCAGCCGGTTACTGATAACCGCTATCTCTGTAAATTTCACCATTTTTCCGTAATCACCCAGTTAGCAGCCATTGTCATCTAAAGTCAGGTTTATTTTTCTCCCACATTTTAGAATTTATTACAAAAATATTTGGATATGTTTTAAAAAAAATAATTTAGTGTAATAATTTTGTTATCATTTATTTTCTTTTACTATTACCAAACTATCGATATGACACTAAAAAGAGAAACTTGAAAAAGAGTCAGGTCTGTTCCAGGAAGTTAGGTCTGCTCCAGAATTCCCAGATATCAATTTTCCTGGGATATATGTTTAAACAAAAAAAATCCTTTGGCGCAACAGCCCATGAAGGGCCAATGCTTGCCAGACGGCGATTTGAATAGAGGGTGTGTGGTAATCACGCCTGTGTTCCCACGCCGATTAGTTCCAGCCTTCGCTACCTAGGGCGCTACTAACTGTAGCTTACAACCTTTTATCACGATGCTGGGTGAACACCGACAGTGCCCTCACGGGAATGAACCCTGAATTCTCGCACAAAAGGCGAGTGTGCTAGCCATTACAACAACGCGTGGTCGGCTCTATGTCCATACAAAGCGATCCCCCCCCCCTGTTGAGATATTAAAAAAAAAAAGTTGCCATTTTTTTTTTGAAAAATCGCTTAAAAAAAAGAAAAACATTCAGTAAAGTTGCGATACTAGTTGACGAAATTCGTTCGACCCTAATGTCTGTTTTCCAATTAATGTGTAAGGGCACAGGTTTTGTACAAACTTTTACAATCATGAATTTGCGAAGTTTCACTTATTCCAATCTACTGTTCGTGGCTTGTATTGTTATGAAATTGTAGCAGAGATTGATGGTTGATAATGATAAAAATGAACACAAAAACTGAGACTGTAATCATTGTTTACATTCTACGATTTACCCCCCCCCCATATACCACGTTTCACTCATATTGCAATACGACCCTATAGAGGCTAATTGCAACATGGGCGAAATATCGTTTTCTAGCAAACCATTGACTCAACTCGGAAACTCAAGTGCTTTTCATGAAAATGGCCGCGGAAACCTAAAAGATCAATATTTTTTGTGTCCTTCTTTAAACCTTCCTTTTTTAGTGGGAAAACTGAAATGGTGTAAAGTTAAATTAGAATCACTATTACGCAATATTTATATTACAAATTCTGACAAATAATATTCAGCATTTCCAACTCGATGCATGTACAAACAGACGGACAGTCAGACAAGTTTGCAGTTTTGTTAACATAGGTTCCTTTGAATGGCAGATTTGCCGCACATTTTACATTCAAATTGTTGCAAGTTCTCTTTCCAGGCACACAGGTATAAATATTGGTTACTATTTCACTTTTAACTATACGATAATAGTCTCAAGAATTAAGAAAAATTAGGTCTTAAATGTTTACTTTCTCTCATAAAATCTTATTGCAAATGTGTCCGATTTTCGTATTTAGGTTTTACAACAGATTCATTTTTTTAAGGATAATTCAATCGCTTGAAAGTTTGACTGATCATTTTTTGTTGTATTTATCTGGGAATACTCAAAGGGACTATTGAATATGAGCCTGCTGCAAATTTGAAGCCATTGCTCCTTAAGAAGAAGTGAATATTTATTCTACAGAAAAGTTCAATATTGAACCTTCATTTATATTATGCAGCCTATGAATGGACCTGAGATTATTGAAAAACAAAATATTGCACAAATCGTCTTACCTACAAATTACGAAACATCTAGTATAACCTTAGTATTAGGAATTAGGAAGGTTTTGGTGAAGAAAGTTATTGTATAACTATATTACACAGAAAGTACTAGATGTCTTTATTTCCTTTATCCAGCGCCGGGCCATTGGCAAAAAGACAATTTGCAGCAAAGGAGACTTCATTGAGAGTAAATGATAAAATACGACCGGCGTTACCTTTCCTACCCCTATTACTCCATGAAAGTTCACACCTCAAAACGGAATGAAAGAAGTAATCTACCATCTAATTGTGAGATCAAGATCTTTCACTGCGAAAACTTTCTTCATCTCATGAGCCCGAAGAAAGGACTCAAAAGGCTGACTCATATTCCCTTAGAACCAATTTGATTCCAAAATTTATTTGTACAGTTCACAACCCTATCCAATGTAGTCTGACTCATTGACATCAATAAATAAACTTACCCAATTCTAAACTAACAAAATCTTTCCAACTGGGAAAAGGAATGGCAATCAGTGCAGCTGTCAAATAAACTAAAGAATATCAAGGGTACCACAAATAAATGGTCAACCTCAAATCGAGAGTCTCGGCGAGAAGAAGTTGTCCTAGCGAGAATGAGACTCGGTCACACCATGCTGACACACAGCCATATACTCCGAAGAGAACCTCAGCCGGTATGCAGCGCTTGCAATACGACATTAGCGATCCCGCATATTCTATTGGAATGTTCGAAATATGCAAACGCACGGGGAAAGGTAAATTTACCGACCAGTCTTACAGATGTATTAGGAGACAATGAGGCAATATCAATAAGACTTCCGAATATCTTAGGGAGGTTCATCTATATCATTTGTTGTCAAACTAGCTGTACATATGTATGTGTTTAGTTGTTTGCTGGCGTCTTGTGTATAGGTATTTACTTTATAAGTGATATAAGGGAGTAGAGGAATATGATTGTGGTTTGCTGTAGAAATTGTTAGACTGGTGGGTATAAATATGCATCCCGGATGAGTGCTTACAAATGAGAAACGTTCCAAAGAGGACCAGCTGTTGTGCACCTTAACAAAATCCAGAAAAAAATAATTCTAAACTAACAACTAATGAGACGAATTACTCAATATTCTTCATTCCAATTACCTCACATACTTTAAAGCTAACCTATATATTATTCAAATTAGCCATTTTCCCTCACCATTGACCTGCGCACAAATTCGCTAAAGAACTAAAAAACCTTTCTTCTCCAAAGTACAGATTTCATACGTTCCTCCTTTCGCATCAAGAGGTAAACAAGAAATAAGGCGCGGCTTCCCTTCCTTAACTCTGGAGTCTGATTATGAGGAAGAAGCCGATAAGGCTATAGAAACTCTTTCCACTGGCCAAGATAATCTTTGTAGCACTCATGTACTAATCAAAGAAGATCTCTGAGGCTCAAATTGTGAGGCACACTGGGAAAATGATGTGATTTTTCCAAATTTGACTGGATTTATTATCATATGAACAAGTTGGGTGCTATAGATTATGCTGAATCTATGCAAGTATGAACTATTTTTTCCTTAAGCGTTCAGAGCTTGGGTTACATAAAAGTCTGGTATATGGATCGGACTTTTTTGACCGCTAATTATGTTTAGGAAAGAACTTTTAGTTCCCTAGTTCAGTTTCATTCCAGATGCTTTGCCAGTTAATGAGACTGTTGTCCATGATACAAGATCTGGGTACTTACATTGCGGTATGATGCCTCAAGTTCTAGGTCCTGAGAAGATTGTTTTGCCAGAATATCTGTAGCTTCATTCCAATGGAGACCTATGCGTCTTTTAATCCGACAGTTGGATATATATATATATATGTCTATATAGTAGTACAGCAAACTTAATGAAAGCCATTTTCGAGAGAATTATGAAAAAATTAAAAACCATTCGGTAAAATCTATTTCAGAATTTTAACCGAAACCTTTGTGTTGATATGCGGTGAACCAATCTCAAGCTTGGGTTTCTTGAGTTTGAACTTTATTTTTATCTTTTCTTTAATTTACACATCCCATATAAGTATTCCAACTTCTAAGAACCATTTTCTTTCGTTTCAGCTAGCCTAAAACCATATATTTCGAGTGAAAACTCAATTTCGAAAATTTGATACGGCGCACTACCCACCCTTTAGTGCGCTAAGAAAAAGGAAAAACTATTAAACAAATTCTCAATAATACTGGAATGCGTTGTAGTAGTTTATTGGCTGTTTCTTCCTATGTATGTTTTGATTTTCCCAAAGAAACCCGGAAAAATTCTCAATAATTTTATTTTCATCTGCAGACTGCAGTCAGGTGGGAGGGGCGGTGTACAAAGCCACACAAACATGTGGAAACAAATATTTATGGGAGAAATGACTGAAATTTGAAGTCAGGCTTACCAATATTGGCTAAGTTACAGGCTAGATATGGATTATTATCTGCGATTTTACATCGACTTTTTGTTTGTTCCTTAAGATCAGTAATTTCAATGATAACAAAATAAGTAGTTTTAGAAAAAAGAGTAAGTAAGAAAGTGGAGAAACATGTTATTTAAATTACAATCGATTATTTTTATTTTTACTTTTAAATACACAATATAGGATGAAACATATTGTCCCTTCACACGATAAAAATTTACAAAATTGAGACAGCGATCTTGCTATATGTAAATGCAAAGTATATGTCTTATCTGTTCTTATGTGAGCCCTATATTATCCGGTCTACACTGGCTGATTTATTGATTCAATTCGATCACTCTACCTGTATCGAGGTCACTTACATGAATGTTTCAACAACTTTGAACGACTTCTTTTATTTATTTTTTTTGTTTTCCGTTATTTTTCGGCAAATCACAAGAGGAAGTAGAACTATGAAAAATTAAAATTTTCCAAGTGTGGGTGCTCATTGAATTTTAAATTATTTTATTTCAATTTTCTCTTATTGCTGTAAACAGCTGTGTTGTGATATTGTGTGATATTGTGCTCTTATAGTTGTGTTGTGATATTGTACAAACCAGATGTATCTAATTTGTTGTGATATTGTACAAATCAGATGTATCTAATTTGTTGGCTTATCGGCCAGGAAGTATCCAAGAAAACACCAAATTATTTTTAAGTGTTTTTTATTTCATACCCGACGTTTCGGCAAACATTCTTCAGGGGCTATCTTAACTTACTATCTTACTTTAAGATAGCCCCTGAAGAAGCTAAACAATGTTTGCCGAAACGTCGGGTTTGAAATAAAAAACACTTAAAAAATATTTGATGTTTTCTTGGATACTTCCTGGCCGATAAGCCAACAAATTAGATACATCTGATCACTTTTAAGCCAACAATTGCTACAATTTGATATTGTACAAATTTTCGAAATTGATTTTTTTACAGGAATGCATTTTCTGAGGTCCTCTGAGTACGAACAACTGGTTTTTACAAATTGGTATATATATATATATATATGTGTGTGTGTGTGTGTGTATGTGTGTTTCGTGTACGTAAAGGGTGCAAGAAAATGCAAGAAAAACTTTTCTCTTTTTAAATTATGGGAAACGTTGGAACACATTATCTGTTGAAAACAAGCCATGAAAAGTCACATTTTAAACAAATTACAAAGCCAGCCTTATTTCTCCAAAATTAATAAATACGGCCAATGAAAATTTGGATACGGTAGGAATTGGAACGCTTAGATTTTTAAATCTTGCAAGTCCAAATAAGTAGGCCTCTCACATTAGGTAAGAAAGCATGTAGTTTTGTAATCTGGTCGCTTGAATCCAGTAAGGGGATTCCAGGTAGCTGGAAACTCACGGAACCTAAGTTGTTTATAGGAGAGACTTGATTGGTTGGATAATGGGAAGATTTAGAGTGAATAAATGTATTTACTTGTATGTAGGTTAGATTTTACTTTCCATTTTAAGAGCCATTGATTCAACTCTGGTTATGTTTCTGTGAATGCGAAAAGCAATCATGGATTCCCGGGATCTTGAGGAAGGATTGCAGTGCCGAGTGCGTAAGTATATTTATATGATTGTTTCTGGGGCGTTCTGAGATAACTGATGCGTATAAGTAAATGAATAGTGGCCCAAGATGCTCTTGAGATATATCAGCGTTTATGGAAGTATGGTAGGAGGACAGCATCCTGACTTACTTGGAAATACCTAAGGGAGTATTTCAGATTAAAATAATAGATATGGGAAAGCAAACTCTGAAGTTTAAACAACAAGCTCTCAAGCCAGATTCTAGATTGAATCCTTGAATGATATTAAGAAAGAGAGCGGAAGTAGCCAGGCATCGACAACTGAAGTCACTGTTGGATTTAGAATTACTAAATTTATGATTCGGTAAGAGGTTTGGAAAACCTGTGATACAATACAGTGGCTTAAAAAGAGGATTTAGGCACATACAAGGGAGTATGTTGGATGATGCAGATTAAAATCGCAACACATGTATGTCAATCAGAATCGTTAGGCAGTTGAATTTTTCCATTTGGTTATAGCAAGTACTCTCTTTTTGATGTTGGGCGGATTGTTGATAATTGTTCCGAAGAAAGTTCAAAAGCTACTAGCTATTACGATCTCGAAACAACTGGTACCAATTTTTAAGGATTCCCTAATCACGAATGACCAAAAATTACAAATATATTTCTTGATTCTGCATTATTGTATTATTTTAGAAAGCAATGTCGTTTTTAAATAAAAAAATTGTTTTGCCAATTATTTATTGAAGCGAAAAATCTAATCGTTGGAATTTAAACGTACATCTATTTATGTTAGATACAGAGAATAGGTTTTCTTCACAAAGGAAACTTGGTGAAAACATTTTCCACTTGAAATGAAGTAGAATGTTTCTAAAAGACCCGAATATATACTAATAGAGGTATTTCAAACTATATCTTCTTGCTTCTATTAAATGTTTTTAAATTTATACAAGTAACAGGAATTTGATAGACCTTTACTTAGTCCACTGGTCGCTATAACTTTAAACAAATAAAAATATTTCAATTTAATAACATCATTTTTATTTTCTGCTACGCTGTAAGAGTTAGTGTTGCCATCATTAGAACATTATATATATACTCATATTAAAATGTGGTTATATTTCTGTAGAATGCTATAAGCAATCATGGATTCAGGACTTTGAGGAAGGATTGCAGTGGCGTGTGCGAAGGTATGCATTATACATATATACACACCATACTCGCTCTAAGTTATACAGTGTAAAGACCTTGCAATGCTTAATAATCTCATTCAGTATAAATAGTTTACAGTAAGTCTAACTTGTCCCAACCTATGTACTTCTCTTCTCATCAGAGACATTTTCCGTGATAGCCTGCTTCTTGTTGTGGTCATCGATCGGTTTCGGGCGTTCGCCCATCATCAGGATGTTTTTATTAAACAATGTAATAACGTAGACTTGCACAGAGCAAATACAGTTGATACACTGGATTTTAAAAGTCTTTTTTATAAAACATTAAAGTCTTTGTAACAAACACATCCTGATGATGGGCGAAGGCCCGAAACCAATCGATGACCACAACAAGAAGCAGGCTCTCACGGAAAATGTCGCTGATGCTTTCGAGCTCTGCGGAACCACCACAACAACTATTTCTCTTCTATCCAACCCCCCAAAATATCCACGGCACCTCAATTCAACTATTGAGCTGGTCATCACCGGTTGTCGTATGAAATTCACTTTTCTTTGAACATCACAATCCTACGGAGAAATGCTTTGTTGTTCGTGTAAGAGAAGATGGAACTTCAAAAAATTCGATTATTCTTTTTAAATTTCCGATTTTTTTTTAAATCGGGCCAGCTGAAGAGCTATCCACTTATCGACCAGTTTTTACCTTTCCAATTTGTTTCAAATGCTGAACGACCCAGTAGAATGGTTGACGTTGAATTTTTCAGCAATTTTTCCCGTGGTTGTAAGTGGGACAGCTTCGATGATTGCTCTCAGCATTTCCGATGCCCGGCCACTATTGCTACTCATATTCAAGACTGTAGTCTCCTTTGCAGAACTTTTAATGGAATCAAGTGAGCAAATTATTCCAGAATGTGCTAATTATTCCAGTAGCAGCCGTAACGAGGCGCCACCAATGAGCCTTAAAAATTACTTCAACTACGCTTACTAAAGTCAATCTCACGGTCACTGCAATGTATTGCCGAATAAGCTGCAATATGTTAGCAAATTTCCTAACTAGAAACTCCCATCTAGAGTTGGGAGAAACTGATAAAAAGTCTACAATCTGTAACCAATTCAACTTTGACGAGGTAACAAGTCGCAAGATTAACGTTGAAAGGTTAGCACCAAGATAGCCATGCCAGCTAAACCATTATTAGAACAAGAGTTATAACTATCCACAACACTCTCCAGAGAATCACATATGCTAAAGTTATACCGATACATACATCATGTTACTAACCAACAATTCTCACTCACCGCTCGGTCACTTTGCCCTCTAATATACTCTTTCTTCCTCACTAACTAAATAGTTAAGTGTATAATAGTTAATAATATAAGTGTATATCTAAATAGTTAAGTGGAGCTGGTGTTCCACATTTCACCGCCATTCTACGTATTATCATTACAACCTCTTGTACCACCACTGCACTGTATGTACGTACCTTAGCAGTTCCTGGGATAATTTGCTTTCATTATAGCCATAGACTAAAATTTATCAAATAAATAGCAAATAATAAGGCGTTAGCAAAAAAAGAAAAAGAGAAATGCGCATTAGAATGATATGTAACGTAACATATTTATTTTAAGAATATATTTCAATATCGAAAAGCGAATTTCAACAATGAACAAAAGGCCATTACTTTTTCAACTATCAAATAGAAACTCAAATTTTGGAGTATAAAAAATAGTTGAATTATAGTTCTTTGCTATTTATAGAATGATTATTTTTGTTTCATGTAGCTAAAATAGTGACAACTTACGTATATATATATATCTTTCTCGCTCTCTCTCTCTCTCTCTGTGTCTGTGTGTGAGAGAGAGAGAGAGAGCGAGAGAGAGAGAGTGAGGGAGAGAGAGAGAGAGAGAGGGTGGTTAGTTCTAAATAATAAAATAAAATATTGATAGTATAATATAGTAGTAGGCCTATTTATTGAAACAACTAGATAGATGGAGCTTATTATATTGATTCAAGTTTCTATTTTGATTATAGATGGCAGCACGTGTACAGTACATACGTCTCTACATCAAGTTGCTGCTTGGCTGTGTTTCTATCGCTTGCTGTAACTTAATTGAATAGTTTATGATACACCTATAATAAAGTTGAAACTAGGGCAAATAGATATTCTATTTATAGGCTTCTTATTCATCAATCTTCTATTAAATAGCCAATAGATGTTCGTATATTGCTGCCTATGGCAAGTGTTGGTGTTTTTGTTGATATTTTTCCAGTTTTTTATTTTCATATCTATTGATCAATATCGCATAATGCCCCCTCCATTTCACTGACAAATTTTATTCTATTTTTTAGAATTATTTAATCTGCAGCCAATATTACAAAGCGAAAATTCACGCGAATTTCTCTTTCTGTGTTTTTCAACTTATTGGCAAATTTTCTTTTTATAGATAACTGCAATAAAAGGAGCAAGGGAAAGTGGTGTAATGGTTCTGATCAGAGTTTGTTTTCCGTAGTCAGCATCCACACGAAATGTATTTCCGGATGAAAAATCAAATCAAATTTCAAAATTTGTTTTACAAGATCAGTAATATTTCCTCTTACTTCAGTAATAAAAAGTAATTGCAGTTTATTACTATAAAGAAACATAATACAAATTATATTGCACTTTATCGGCATTTTTCTTTCGTTCCGTCTAGCATAACTTTACAGTATTTGATATTCTATATTGCTATCGGGATGTCAGTTTTATTGCACTTGTAACAAATGTCTGGCAACCTCATTCAAACTTTAATTTGTCTTTCAAAAAGTCACGTGCATTCTCACACCCTCAAAAACACACACGAACAAACAAACCAATGCGCCCTGTGATCATACTGTTTTGAATAGAGATACGTATGGGGTTTGAACCCAACCTTAACCCTGGTAAAGTTCTTAGAAGTTAAATGTGTCAACCTTTCTTTACTTGGATCCCCTAATTAACTGTCTATTCCCCCCCCACAGATTTTTTCTGTGGTAGGGGGGGAGTTTACTTGTGAAAAAACATGTGTACAAAAATTTTTCACATGTTGTATTTCGAACATACATGTGCTTTTGAAAACAATCAGTTCTTTTCTTTCATGAACAAAGTTTTTTAGTACAAATTTTTAAGGCCCTTGAGAAGAAATAAAAAGTTAAATGTTCAAGGGAAGAGGTCGAGAATTAAAGAATTGAAATTTACTAAGTCACAAAAAAAAAGACTTTATTTATAAATTAACACAGTGTACAGTTACATATAGACGGTAATAGACAATAATTAATAATGATCAATATAATGATTTAGGATGCCCTTTATATATATTTGTGGCATAGCAGATATGATATCAACATTAAACAATATTTATAGATATTCCATATCTTATACTTAATTAGAAAGATATTTAAATCTTATGGGAAAATTATACAAAGCATTCACTTCTTGTGGTGAAAGGTCGGGTGACGTCATAACTCATTACAAATTCTCCTTTTACATTCTGTACATCTCAATTTGGGTTTTCTGACTTCACTTCTTCGACAGAAAAAGCACCTAACTTATTTTTCTAAATATTCATTTTTTGTATGGCTTACTTCCCCTAATATTTTCTTTATGGCCATTCGCCTCAGTGGCCACCGAATTGTTTCTGTTTGTAATCTTCGTTTAAGGTGAAGTTGGATTAGGCTGGAAAGTAAATCGAGCGCGAATATGTGGCGCTTTTTCTTTGCAGCTGAGCAAGAGTGTATAATACACATAGCATTGACGACACTTAATCTAACATGCCGAAGAAGAATCGAAGATGCCACCGCCTTGTTTTCCGTGCTGTCGTATATGCATGACACAATTAATCAAATGTTCCTCTTTTATGTGAATTATAATACATAATAATTTGAAGTTTTCCAGTTTCAGGGTTTATTATGTCGTCATAATGCCGAGTAGATACAAGAAGTACTATTTTATTCCGTTTAGGTGAGTATGAAATCAACGTTTTATTTGAGTCGAAAGCAAAATAAAGAGGTTTCAGATTCTTTGTATTCCAAAAATGGAGAGGGGTTTCGTAATGTTTCATCCACTGTAAGTTTATATTGTGTCAACATTTTTTAGAATAATTGTACGGATGAGATCCAATTGACCGAGGTCACATTTCTGCTTGGGCCATGGATGCACTTCATCAATTCTTTGTCATAATAGGAAGGCACAAGTTACCTTTCCGATATATGGTATCGCGTTCATCATGTAAAAAAATAGGAAGTCATTGTTCATAATTATTTTGATGCCGTTCTTGTCTGATTATGTGGCCAGGATAGTTTTCCGAAAGGAGCATCGTCCTCTATATCTCAACAACTGCTATCTATTGTGACATGTTGAAATGGGGTGTAACATTCTCGGTAACTTTTTATAAAAATATCCCATATTTCTCTTATAGGAGCAACTTATCTAGAGCTTATTTTTCTGCTGCAGTTATTTTGTCGTCGAATCTCAAGCAGTAAGATAAAAAATGAAATATCGACATGGGAAAACATCGACATGGCGATTCTAAACAGTGGATGTTCATTATACTGGGGCCATAGCTCTTCACTATTTAGGTTTGAAGATTTATTAACCCCAGCAATATACAAAAAGGCCATAAAAGCACGCATGTCTACTAGGTTTGTTGCTTTATCTATGTCTGACTGCTGGTAATTGATGCATATCCACAATTTCTATGATAATCTCCATCATTTATTAATAAATTCCAAGATTCCAATATTTTTTGCTTTACTACTCCCTCTCTTTGTTGGAACATCACAGGATCATCAAGGACTAACCTATTGTTTGTGGCGGCTCTCCTTCCACTATTTCTTCTACCTTCTTCGGTTTCAGAGATTTCCTGTTCAATTACAACATCTGATTCTTTGTCAGAATTCATATCTCCAAAAAATTCAATTTTTCTTTCCTCATTCCTTTCTGAAGGTGCACCTTCAAGATATCAAAACAAGCGACATCAAAAATTGTTCCAGATGTTGGTTAAGTCATCATAACATCGTTAAATGGATTTGTCCAGATATTATAACTCAATAACATTTTAATTGAAGGAATTTATTGAACCGAAAAATATTGCTTATTCAGTTTATTATTTGTACCTAGAAACATACACACAAAATTTTGACTTCTATAACGGAGTGAAAGTGTTTATAGTAAAAGAACGAACATCTTCACTTCTACATTCACTATCCAAAGATTTGAAATGGGTTTGCAAAATCACTGTTAGTTGGATGGCAAGGCTACATTTCTGATAGCGGCGTTCCATTACCGGGAAGAACAATGATAAGTTCCTTACGTTATCGAGTGATGATGCTTTGCACTATCGACATACGTGATGAAGCCTTACCAGGAGCATCGTCCCCAGAAAGAATTTACAATAAGTATAGATAGAGACGAAGGGTGATTGAGATTGTCTTCAAAATTCAGATTACTACTTACGGGTGTAAGTTTTAATGCTTTAGGGTTAAAGCATTAAACTCGAACATAGTGGAAGGTGTGGCTTTGACATATATCTTTCTGCACATTTTTTTACGAAGGGATTATTTATCCAGAAGAAACTGCATTCCCCATGGTACATGTGATTCATACTGGTCATGGGACTTTTTGAAATATCCGTATTACATAAAACAAATAATCGTCCAGAAAAAAATACTGAATTAATGGCCAGGTGTATAACCGATATTCATAGAGGGTCCTAAATTGAATAGGAAAGTGGGATTACTATTTACGATCCCTAGAACATTTTTTGTAAATTTGTAAATAAATGGCAATGCTCCATGAATTTTGCTCAGTCTAGCGGCTGAGATGATAACGATACAAGAGGCAGTTATGTGATAATAAGTGACAGCCAAAGTCTCTTATAAAATTAGATAATTAGTACCTGCAGAAAATAACTTCATAACTGAATTTTAGTAGCAACAAGCATTTTAAAGGAAAATGGTACTTAAGAATACTAAGCAAGGTGAAAATTGCTCGGCCTAGCCCATAGATGGCACTGCTACAAATGAAGTGTCTGTTTTGTTATGTTGGCACACTTGTTGCAAAAGTAAATACTGAATATGAATTTGATCAGAGAAATAGTTTGCTTGATACGGCTGTATAAAGTAAGCGTGTTAATACCGTTCCGTCATAAAATTCGATGGTTTATCCTCAATTGGTGAAAGTGTATAAGGAGTCTGCACACTCGTTATCAACAGTAAAAAAATGAGAACCTGAATTTAAACGTGGTCTACATCGATTGAAGATGATCCATGCGAAGGACGGCAAAAAACTGCAACTACCGAAGAAAATCTTCAGAAGATGCACAATATGGTTCTAGATGATCGACGATTAAAGGTGTATGAGATAGCTAAGGGTATAAGCATCTCAGAGAAAGGGTGCGGCACATTTTACACGAAGATCTCAGTATGAGATAGCTTTGTGCAAGATGGGTGCCACAATTGTCAAATGCTGCTCACAACCAAGTGAGGAATCCAGTTTCTCATCAATATTTGTCCCGTTTTAAGAAGAATCCAACCGATTTTTTGCGCCGATTTGTTAGATGGATGAAACATGAGTTTTACACCTGAGCAAAACAACAGTACAAGCAGTGGGTAGAAGCCGGTGACTCTGTAACGAACAAAGTAAAGACAATTGCATCGGCTGGAAAGTTTATGACTAGAGGTTTTGGTAATTGATTACCTGCCAAAGGGTCAAACAATTATTGGGGAATACTACGCACACATTCTTCACCAGCTAGATGAAAAAATTAGGGAGAAAAGGCCTGGTTTGCACAAGAAAAATTCCACTTTCACCAGGACAATGCACCCGCCCACAAAGGCGCCTTGGTAATGGGAAAATTGAGGGATTTGAAGTTGAATTGTTGGAACATCCTCCCGATTCGTCAGATTTGACTCTCTGACTTTCATCTGTTACCAAACCTTAAGAAATTAGAGGGTGGAAAACGTTTTGGGTCAAATGAAGAGGTGATAGCAGCTGTAAATTGATATTTTGAAGACCTTCCAGAATCGCACTTTAGAGACGGAACCAAGTTATTGGAAACGTTGGACAAAGTGTATTGAACAAAAGGGACACTACTTTGAGAAATAAATGCATTTCGTATTTTTGATGGGTGAAAGGTCAAAGTGGGCTAAGAGACTGTCGTGGACTCAATCGTAAAGGAAACCACGGTGAATGGGGGAATAGTATAAAGGTATAAAATGACAACAAAAAAAAACTCACTTCCGGTTGTGGATTTTGTCAAACCTCGTCAGCTATGATGGTGATACTTAAACCTGGAAATATATATATATATATATGCAATTTGGCAAAATAACTTTTTTTGTGTTCAGATATATTTCAAATAACCTATTTCCAGTGAAATATCTATTTTCTAAAATTTGATACGATAACAATAGTTTCTCTAGCCAGCACCAAGAGAAAGTAATAATCTGGTGTGAATCAGCTTTCTATTACTAATTCCAATTAACATATTTTCTTCTGAATAATGTTATATTGTATAACTCCTCCAGAACTCCCCAGAACTCTCTAAAATCAAATTTCCATTAGAAAATGTTTCAAAAAACCGATACACCTACAAATCCTTAATTATAGAAACTGATTAGGGAATTAAACATAAAAATAATCAAACAACATATTCTCTTTAAATCTTTATTTATATCTGCACATCAAAACTAAATACGAAACGTAATAAAAATTAAAATTGAACAAATAAAAGTGGCTTTGATTGATATAGTTCAACTACTCTCGTCTTATTAACCTATTTAAGGTTAGCCAGTTGGTTACGAGCGCTGGAATCGTTGACAGATATGGCTGTGGTGTAAATGTGGATCTGTTTTCGCTGGTGTTCTGCTTACCATCCTGTTGTTGTGGTAGTGTTGACTGGGCATGTTCTAGGTTGTACAAAGACCATAACACAATGAAAATCAAGATTGTTCTATACATGTTTGTAAACAAAACAAAAAGAAACAATACTTGAATAGTCTGTTCAGAAATGTCTATCTGTTCCTGACTGGCTCGTATGTTATATGAACCTTACGTTTATAAGTGTTTGTAAACTAATCTAAATTGCATGACCTACTTGATTCTAAAAATAATCAGCTGTTATGAGAGCAATAAAATACGCTTAATAGATTTATTGTTTATTATTTATCTCTATTTATTTATTTATTTTTTCTTGGTAATTCTAGTTTATTACTATAGTGTTAATTTATTTTTAAATTCACTTTCTCTGATAGTTCTTGCTATCATGTTTACTGTTTAAGTTATTAATTTTTACTTTCGAACGTTAACACTTATCGGTATTATTATTCATGGTGATATATTTGTATATTGATAGTTCTTATCTAGTAAGTGTGTTGACATCAAGGCATCCTACCTAAGCCTGCCTACTCATGAAGCATAATCGTTTCAGAAGACCAAGTTTCAGACTTTCATGCAAAACTCCAGCCACTCTTTCATGTCTGCGAAGTGTAAACTTGATATTCCGTTCAACTCATCCGACACGAAGGTTTCGAACAAATTCAACTAACTGGAAGTGCGAAATTACTGACTTTTTTTCCCCTTTTTAATTTCTCTCACTCACAGAAACAGGAAGTTTGTAATTGTGTCAAATTTTCGATGTCAAGTTTTCACCGGAAATATCCGTTTTGAGGCCATGAGTCCAAAAAGTGGTTTTTAGCAATTTGTCTGTGTGTGTGTGTGTGTGTGTGTGTGTGTGTGTGAGGAGGGGATGTCTCTAAAACGAAAATTCGCAGAATGTTCAAACTTAATATTTCTTTAAAGTGCTAACAGGAGACCTGAGAATAAGATTTTCGTAAAAATCGTTCAACCGGAAGTGCCACTTTACTGAATGTTTTTTTTCAGTTGTTTGTAATTTTCTCGAATGCGGCTCCAACGATTTTCTTAAACTCGGTATATCAACTACACATACAAATAGCTACAACTTTTATTTGTAACATTTCTCCGGGAAAATTGATTTAAGGTACTTTTGCGGGGGGGATGGGGTTAGGTTTTTTTCCTAAGTGCTATTTTCCTTTTTATACAAAATTCTATCATCTAAATAGCATTAATTAGAATTAAATATGTTTTGAAATTCCGAGTTTGTGGCAAACCGGTGATCGGAAGTGCGTTTTTACGAGAAAGTTTTTATCAGTTCTGCAGTTTTCTCTAAAAGGCTCCAACGATTTTCTTTAAACTAGGCTTGTGAACTACGCGTGTGTATAAGGAGCTACAATTTTTTTTTTTGAATTATTTTTCCGTAGACTCATTTTTACTTTCTCTTTCTGTTTAGTAAGCGTAAGTATTAGGGAAGAGATTAGCTCGGTGGTAGCGCGCTGGACGAGTAACGCGGTGCTCTCGTGTTCGAGTCCAGTTGCTGCCCTTAGATTTTTTCTTCCTAGGAGCAGCTCACTGTCCGGTGATGGACAGTGTTGTCTGTAACGAGAGAACACTGTCCGGAAGCCGGCAGTACACTGAGAAGGCTCCACACTTTGGGTAGCTATATTATTGGCCCAGAAAGGCTTTGAATAGTATAGGGCTTGGTCCCTCCCCATGGACAACAACAACAAAAAAAAAGAATAAGTTTTGTAATAGTGATATCGAGTTTTCACCGGAGATACATGTTTTGCGGTCAATTTGTCCAAAAATGTAGTCAGCTATGTGTGTGTGTGTGTGTATGTAAACAGCAGAGCTCAAAAACGAAAAATAGCTGAAAGTTCAAACTTGATATTCCGTTTAGGTATCATCATAGGATCCCACAGTAAGTTATCTGTCAATATCCCTCAACCGGAAATACCACTTTACTGAATGGTTATTTTCACTTTGTTGCGATTTACTCAAAAACTGCTCCAACGATTTTTTTTAAACATGAAATACCAATTACATACATTATATACATATTACAATTACATATACAAGTACATATATATATATTACATATACATATATTACAATTACAAATACAAGTACATATATATATATATTGCATATACATATATTACAATTACATATACAAGTACATATATATATATTACATATACATATATTACAATTACAATTGCATATACAAGTACATATATATATATATTACATATACATATATTACAATTACAATTAATAATATTATATTGGTAGACATATATTACAAGTACATAAAGTCATATATATATATTACATATACATATATTACAATTACATATACAAGTACATATATATATTACATATACATATATTACAATTACAATTACATATATTATACATGTATTACATATAATTTTTATTTGAAATATTTCCCTGGAAAAATTTATTTACGGCGGCTTTTGGTGAAGGGTGGGGTTATGTTTACTTATGTAGTGCTATTTCAGTTTATTACACAATTCTATCATCTAAATAATATTAATTAGAATTAAATATGTTGCATACTTCGGAGTCTGAAGAAATCGTTTGACAGGAAGTACTTTTTTCCGAACCGTATTTTCTGCGTTTTCACCATAAAAACACCTACGGATTTCTTTAAATTTGGTACACTAACTATGAATACAGAGAGCGCTATCACTTCTGTTTGAAATTTTCTTCCGAGTACGTTCATTTAACGAAGTTTTGAGTGGGGAAGAGTTTATGGTTTCCTCAAACTAGTCATTTTATTAAGTTTAGTTTCTCAAATTAATTTTATGTTTACTTAAAGTAGTTTTATGTCCATCCAATTTAATTTTTTTTATAATTTAAAACTACATTTCCTCATTGTATTTCTTATTGCCACTTAATTAATTGGCTATATACAAAGTCTCTACATTTTTATTTATTTTATTTTTAGGTATTTATAACTACATAACAATGTACCTAGTAAATCTGATTAATGAAACTATATGTAAAGCGTGGAGCAGCTGTCCATTGATAACTCCCAAAATATTTATTAATAAGTGAGGAAGGAGATGTTTGAACGCAAAATAGGGAACATGGTTGAGAAGGGCTTTGGAAAATTATTAGGAAGGATTAATAGGGAAATTAAACTGAGAAGGGAAAGATAATTTTTTTTTTTAATTTAAGGGGCATCAACATCTATGTTCATTTGCGCCCGAGGCCTTCTCAGTACACTGCTGGCCTCCGGACAGTGTTCTGTCGTTACAGATAAACTGCCCATACCGAACAGTAAGCTGTAGCGGCTCCTAGGAAGAAAAAATCTATGGGTAGCATGGCGATTCGAACACGGCAAGGATTCGAACCCGGGATTCCGTGTTTCTAGTCCAGCGCACTACCACTAGCTAATCCCTTCCTCTGAAAGACATATTATATATTCACATAATTAGATATTTGCATTTGTTTATCTCTCTGCCAGAAGATCTCACGACCACTGTCATCAGTCTTCTAACAGGGTTTCCAAGGATGGAATAGGGAGAAAGTTCTTGGATTATACGGTTATGATGGTCTGGGAGGAAGGCATAGAATTTTATGTATCGAGATAAATGAGATCGCGGGCAAAAGGGATATTCAGGCCTTTGTGGATGATGGAGTTAGAAACATAGAAAAGAGCGTTAGTGATTTTAGAAGGAATTTGGATTGGAGGGTTTGTAGTCGGAGGTAATTGGAGCGCTCGTTGAGCCCCGCACTTCGGTACATCCATAGAGGCTTGCGTACAGTGTTGTAGGTAAGTACTTTGTTGTCTAGAGTAAGACGAAAACGTCTGTCAAGTAAACGTGAGAGTAATTTACATTGTCAATTTAGTTCCTGTCTCATGAGTCTCGTGTGAGGATCCCAAGTCAGTCTTTTGTCCAGATAGAGCCCTAAGTAGCGAACATTATCAACACTGGGTAGGAATACTAGGTTAAGTTATACCGGAGGTCATATAGCACTGCGGAGAGTGGATGTAATATGATTGCATTTGTTAATATTTAATTTAAATCTTCAACATTTGGCTAGGATGTTGAAATGGGATTGAAAGGTGCGATTATCGATAACGGGATCTTCATGGTTTGTAAAGTAATGGTCCTAGGATGCTTCCTTGGGGGACTTCTACCTTTACAGGATAGTAGGGGGAAAGGGTGGTTTTTAGAAACACGGAAGAATCTTTCAGAGAGATAGGATCGGAGGATAAGGTAGTAGGTGAAGGGAAGGATGCCTTTCAGTTTCAACTGAAGGCCGTCGTGCCAGACTCCATCAAACGCTTGTGATATGTCTAGAAATGCGCACACGCAGCATTGTTTACGCTCTATATTTTCGAACTCTAATATTATAACGCATCTACTTTTTTTTAGTTAATTTGTTTAATTGCACTAATAATTAGTTCGATACCTTTTTTTTATGTTGTTGTGAGAAACTAGATTTTGATTGAATTACTCTTGCGCCGATTTCCATCTTTAAAGTATTCTTTCAATACTTTATAGACTGCCCCTCACACATAAAATTAAAGACAATATAATGAACAGTTACAAACTCCAGGTCAAAGAAAAGTTTTTTACAGAAAAATGGAATTCCTTTGAGAAATGATTGACATTTGGATGAATAACATCAATTTTATTTTGCCCACTAGTATAAACGCAAAATACAAATTGCGGACTCGCATTGGATCGCATTTCCGCCTTTTCTCTTTTGCCTTCTTTTTCAACCATGAAATGAAAATTCCGAAGTTTTTCTTTATAGCTCACATTAATTATATAAAACAGAAAATATTATGTTAAAAATAACCTGATTTCTTGCATTTTTCTTAACAAAAATTTTAATGCACAATTTGATAATTTATAAAGTACCCACGAAGGAAAAATTAGATTTTACGAATCTAAACTAGATTTTTCATAGAAATAATTAGCTATAAATAATTAACCAATCACAGTGTAGAAAAGAATGTGTGAAATGTGTCAGAAATTCAGAATTATCATGTCGACCACGCCCACATTTGACCCCTTCTGTAAAAAAACATTTCTCTCTGTAAAAAAACATTTCTTAGACCTGAAGTTTTTAGATATTCATCTTATTGCCCACATGTTGTGGCGCAGCCACAAAGTGTTGAAAAAGTACTTATACAGATGGAAACATACCATGAGCTAATTCAATGTGGGGGTAGGTTTTCCTCTAAAGTGCTATTTCAGTTTATTACACAATTTTGTCATCTAAATAATATTAATTAGACTTATATATGTCGTTGAAATTCCGAGTTTGAAGAAAAACTGATGACCGGATGTGTGATTTTACTAAGAAGGATTTATCAGTATTCTGCTTTTTATTCTAAAACGGCTCCAACGACTTTCTTAATCTAATTATGTAAACTGCACATACAAAGAGCTACAATTTTATTTGAAACATCTCTTCGGTTAAAGTCATTTAAACCGACTGTTGAGGAAATGGTGGGATTATGATTTCCTCTAAAGTGCTATCATCAAAGTCGATTATACAGTTCTACATCTAAACAGAATTAATTAGAAATAAATAGATACCGAGTTTCAAGAAAATTAGTTAACCGGAAGTGCGTTTTTACTGAACAGTCTTTCATTTTTCGCGAGTTTCTCCATAAAATCACCGACGAGTTTCTTCATTAAATTTGGTATACTATTCTGGTATACTATTCTATTTATAAAATTTGTCTATTACTATTCTTTAAACTGCAATTAGGGAAAGTCGTGTTAGTGTTTCACACCAGTTTTTCTAATTTTGGAACGCGCTTGAATGAGCGCACTGGGTGCGGCTAGGGGGCGGACCCGACGAATAAGATCTGTGTTGTCGTTTGGGGTGGTAAAAGGGTGGGCAGGGGTGAAGCTCCCGATTAACACATATATAAGAATATGCTTTTTATATTATTTCCGTTTTTAAAAATTATTTTTCATTTCTTAGTAATTGAAATTAAGGAAGTAATTTAAATAACATATAAAAAACGGTTTAAATGATGGCTACAGGATACATAAAAAGCTGAACATGCGCTGGACGGGGGGAGAGGGGATCTATTTCCGACTTTTACCGAAATTCACTTTCCTAGCTTTCATGTTTCCAAAATCAGAAATTAGTTCTGCTTAGTCTAATTTCTGCCCGACTTCATGTTCAATAGAAATCATGGCAAGTCCTTCTAATAAAACAAAACTTATCAATGTAAATCACTAACACTGGGCATTATCAACTTTCCTTACACACACACGCTCGAAAACACATGAAAATTTCTGTAGATTTCAGTACTGGCGGCCGTTACTGAGAACATTCGGATAATTACATCATTACTATTACCAATTATTGTTGCATATGAAATGATTAATTTTTTTTTTTTACTTTTTCACTTTCATTTCGGTCGCCTGTGCATTAGCATGGGGTGCACCGCCGGTAGAGCAGGCCCTGCCTCTAACTAGGAGTAAGAGCGTAAAGGCTGCCAGTGACCCTTAGAACAATGACACCAAATAATGTGTCATACAGAAAGAATTCGTCAAGCTGCATTTTATGCACATATTCAGCACTTTTGTACTTTTTAATTTATTATTATTATTTTTTTTTTTTTGGCATGAATATACATCAGGCCACATTTGATTCAATAGTTCGTTCGATTTATACAATGAGTACGGCACATAAATTTATCTTATTTTTGAAGAAAATTTTAATATACCCAACAGTAAAACGTTATACAGAAATAAAAGTGGAGATTGAATGTGACGATTAGCTTTTTGACAAATATGTGTCTGTAATGAGTAGTACTAATTTAGTATGCATGGAATGATTTAAAAAGCAGTGGATTAGTTGCCCTTCACCTAGCCTTGCATGATATACGATTTATAACAACAAATCAGCCGATACACAACAAATTGTTTTAAGATCTAATTAGCGATAACTATTTTAATTTTTATCCATCTTTTGCAAATGTTTATAGTCGGGTCAGGATTTGACTTTATCAAACCAGTTTTACCTCTTATTGAAATAACAAAAAATAACAGAGTAAATTAATCAAACCTTCAATTTAATTAGGTTTTAAATGGTTTATGTTGCTTAATACTTAATTTATTTTGTTTAATTAACTATGCAATCTTGTTGACGGGTACTTTTACTACATTATCTGCGTTTGAGTTATGTTTTTATGTATAAATAATAATTTGGTGCGAAATAATCACACCTTTTTCTCTTACACAGTTCTTGTCACAGTTCACCATTGATAAATTACCTTCACAATGAAATTAAAATTTCAGTTTATAAGAAAGTTTCTCAGTTTGGACTGTGACTGTTTTCCACAACGATTTTCTTTTATTTTTATTAAGTACTTTTTATAGGTAATATATTTTGCAGTACTAAGCGGAAAGCATCAGAGAGTCTATGTTCGCCATTAAACAGAACGATTGTGTGTGTGTATGAGAGAGACAGAGATCTAATTGAAAATCCTTCATGGACTTTTATATAATCGTAATAACATCGCATTAAAGTTGTTTTAAGGTTAGATTGCACACAGAAGGCTCCATACCATCTTACTTCGTCAGAGGAATGGTTCCAAAGGTGAAAAATAAAATTAAACGAACCAAATCTCAAATCATCACTCTCACACTCCGTCACTTCACTCTCCCTCCAGTCTATTACAATTTAATTCCTATCCCTCCTACAAATGTCGTCCGCTATATTGGATGTATTGGATGTATAGACAAAAGATTGCCTTGGAACCCACATACCCGACTTAAGAGACTTGAACTTAATAGACGCTATTCCCTACTCAAAAGGCTACTCTACAACAGATCAAAACTCTCACTAAAACAACAAACGACTCATATACTTCTACGACTCATATACTTCTACGACTCATATTTAATTACGGTTTAACTCATAACGACTCATATTTAAACAACGGTATCGAACTATGGGGTTCAACAAAACATTCAAACCTCCAAAGAATTCAATTTCTCCAATCCAAAATCCTTCGCACTATCGTTAACGCTCCATTTTATGTTTCAAATGTGACCATTCATAAGGACTCAGACATTCCTTTTGTAAGTAAGATTGCCCGAACCCGATATAACAAATTCCATCAGACTTTTCATTCCCTCTCTAATCCTCTTATCCGAAATTTACCATCCCGTTGCATCCCAGACAATCCACCCAGACGTTTAAGGCGCCAGTGGCCTCGCGACCTCCTCTCCGCAGAAGAAGGGAGCAGCTAATTTGAATAATTAACTAGGGAGTTGTTGTGGTGGTTGGTTCCGCAGAGCTGGAAAGCATCAGAGACATTTTCCGTGGTAGCCTGCTTCATTTTGTGGTCATCGACAGATTTCGGGCGTTCGCCCATCTTCAGGATGCATTTTCCAGACAGTGTGACAACACAGACTGCAACCGAGCAAATTCAGTGTGGGTAAAACTGAATTTACCTCGTGCAAGTCTGGTGTGTCACCTGTCCGAAAAACGCATCCTGAAGATTGGCGAACGCCCGAAACCGGTCGATGACCCACAAAATGAAGCAGGCTATCACGGAAAATGTCTCTGATAATTAGGGAGTGTTACCGCTGGGTAGCTACTCCCCCCGTTTAGTATGTGAGGTGTGTCAGCGTCAGTGTGGGTTTGTCAGTGTTACTTATAGTACACGTAGAGCTGGTGTAAGAATTCAAAAAAAAAAAAAAGGTTAGATTAAAATATGTACAGTATTTATTCAGTTTGGTTCCAAAAAAAGAACTGAAATTTGCTTATGTACAGTATTTATTCAGTTTGGTTCCAAAAAAAGAACTGAAATTTGCTTGAAAGAGAAATTATTGCGGTCGTATCAAATTTTCTGAATTGGGGTCTTTAATAAATTTGTAGTAGATTTGTGTATGTGTGTGTGAACAAAACATCTCAAAAACGCAAGCTCAAACTTGATACTCTGTTTACGTCTACATGCTATGATTTTCTTCTAGCAGAGACTTTGTTCAATAACCATCAACCGGAAGTGCGAAAATTTACTGAATGTGTTCTTTAGGCGTCACCTTTTCTTTAAACTTGGCACATTACTGCATACTCACCTTAATATAAACCTATCACTTTCATTGTAAGTTCTGGGGTGAGGGGTGAGCTGATGATATTAAGCTTCCTTCTAAAGTGCCATTTTAAAACATACTATGTACTCTACTACTACTGTTCAAACGTATTTCGAAAATCCAAGTTTTAAACCAATCCGTTAACGAGAAGAACATCTTTACAATATATATTTGAGAGATCTTTGCCCAGTTTTCCGAAATTTGCTCGACATAGTTCCATTGAGTCTCTTTAAAACTTTAAATGCTAATTGCACATATATAAATCTATCACATCCAATACAGGCAACCTGGTATATATCCTAAACACCGCCGTGTCAGTATGACTGCATGACTCCCCCCCCCCCTCCGAGCAGCCAAACCCTTAATAAATTTCCACGTTAAAGACAATTTGGTCAATTAGAATTGTAATAATTACAGTTAGAGAAAGTGATGTGAATGTTTCACAGCAGCTATTTGTGGTGGAACGGTTCAATTTAATGCAGTTGTAAACTGTTTTAGTGGAATCCATTCAAAGAAGTAACAAGTTATTATGGTCTTTGATAAAAGGATTACTCCCTTGGCCAGGTAGTTTGCTTTTATTCTTACAATCCTTTTTGATATCATTGAACAGAAAAGAGGTCAACTTCTTTTTATTTTATATAATTCTTATAAAGAATGAACAAATTGTTTGAGCTGTGGAGGAACTAGTCGGTGGAGGGGGTTTCAATTTCTTTAAAGAGGTTTTTGAAAAAACTTTTTATTTTATAATAAAGGCTGAGGATTAATTTTCATAAAGTAAAATAAGATTATAGGTCAATGTTCTGATATCTTGGTGCATTAATGATGACATTCAACACCCAGCAAGGCGAGTGATAATTTATAAACTGGGCCGGCTTTAGGAAGCGCGATCTACCATGGGTCCGAAGTAAATTGCAACAGCGAGTTAATTTTGAAAAGAAGTAAACCTTTACAATTCCGCTCAGTACATAAAAAACACTACGCGACCTTATGTGGGACGCTCTATGTCAAAACTAGAGAAACTTCTGCATATTTAAATTTAAACTCCCTGACAGACCCCCCCCCAATACCCCTCTAAAATAATTTTTTCAGGAAAATGTTACAAATAAAACTGATACATATTTATCTATCCAGCAACTACTCCAAGTTCAAATAAAATCGTTGTAACCGTTATTGAAAAAATTCAAAATACTCAAAAACCTGTTCTGTAAAATGGCACTTTTAGTGAACCGATTTTCTTCAAATTTGGAATCCTATCAATGGTTCTAATATGTATTAATATTATATAGCCGGTAAAACCAAATTATACTAGCGTATTACTTTAGAGGAAACCGTGGCGATACTGTTCCCATAGAACCCCCCCCCCCAAAAAAAAAATGTACCTGGAAAAATGTTTCAAATAAAAGTGATAGGTAGTTTGTGATAGGTATTTATGTGTGTACATAGTACACCAAGTTTAAAGAAAATTTTAAGTATACGAAGTTTTTTAATCATAGTATAGGAAGTTTAAAGAAAGCCGTTTTGAGAAAATACTAGCTTCCCGCGACTTTTCGTTTTTGAAATTCCGTGTTAAATAAAACACAAAACACACTGCACACATACAGACATTCGCTAAAAAGATTTTATTCATATTCATGGGACCAAACCGAAACATGTATTTCTCGCGAAAACTCAATTCCGAAAGATGGCACGATCACAACTTCCGCTTATGGCAGTTAAGAAAAAGCAAAACGTTTCTAGCACAAACTTTTATTTTATATATACTTTGCAAAATTTAATCAATGGTGAGTTGTCCCAAGTATACGGCCCTCTAAGAGGAATTAGCTATTTTCAAGAATTTTGGTAATATTAAGTGTTTAATATATTAATTATTGGATATAAGTTCTATAAACATTACTGACTTGTTCACTGCCATCAATGACATATTTTTCTTTGATTTATTTCGAATCGCAACTTGCGACTATCGCTTCCAACTGAACATCGTGTCTCACAAGGCTTAACCATATCAATAGTCGGTAGCGCAAAAGGTTTCGATTTGATTTATTTATCTCTTCGGTGGGATGAATATTTTTTGTCATTATCAATGGATTATGTTCATTTAATTTATTATAATCGTTATTGTAATCTATGCCTTTAACTCTTGCACAGATCCTGAAAAAGAACTGCTAATTTGCTGGAACGTTGATGAAAATTTGAAAACAGTTTTATTCATTCACAAGGCGGGCTGTCAACCATAACAATGAAAACAACAATGGTTATTTAGAAATGGTGTCACCATGATGCCGAACATCAAAAACCATGATGAAAGTAAAAAAAGAAAAAGAAAAACAGCTGCACGCGATGCTGATAATAGATCAATGGAGAAAGGTTACTTTCATGGTATATACTTTTCGATGTGTTCATACGACTGTCTTACACAAGACTGTGTGTGCACAGGGTGGTTTTTATACATACATATGCCACGGTTTGCTGTGTAGCCAGATGTTACTCAACTTCTCTCTCTTATTATTGGTGTGAAAACAGCTGCTCTACAGCTGTAACATGATCTATTTAAACTTGATTTTTTTATTGTGCTAAACAAGTGATGTGAAATCAATCATCTGCAATAAGCATCGTATTTCTGTCAGATACATAACGTTAATTATTATGATTTCATATCGCGAAAATTGAATTTGAAAAACATAATATTGTGAGATATATTTTTACTTTCTCTTACTGAAAAAAAAAAAAGTTTTCAGCTCATGCTTAAAATGTAACCGTGCATGTGTCGTGCATGAGCACAATATGTGAGCGTGCTGTGTTGTGCATGAACACAATATCTCAAAAACAAAAACTCGCAGGAAGTTGGTGATTCGTTTGTGTACTTCCATCGCAACCAACACAAAGATTTGAGTCAAAATCTGCTAACCGGAGGACTATCTCTTATATGTGAACCTTTTTTCCAGCTAAATTGATTTTTCTAGGCTTTAGGGAGCTGCAAAGTTAAGCTTTCCAATAGATTGGAATTTTACATAAATCATCTAAAGATTCGTTAAGCTTCCCTCAAAATTCCCATTTCAACTCAATCTACTGAAAGCTTCCATGAAATGTGTATTTAATATTATATACTTAAAAGTATTAAATAAATAAGCGTACATTGAAGGCAACGCAGAAGAAATTGAAAATTGCACGCATAGTGGTGCATAATAGTTTTTGAAATTTTTGTTTTGTTTTTCCAGTAAACGGCTTCAACAATTTTCATTAAACTGGGTTTAGTCACTAATATAAATTTATCACTTTTATTTCAAACATATATCTGGAAAAAAATTGCTTTTATGGGGGTGCTGACCTCAAAAATTAACTGTTTAGTTTTGTTAGGGTTGACAAAACGCTACCTGGTGTTTTTTTTTAAATAGTGTAGTCTCAATTAACGATAATAAATCATTTAGTTGAAATTCCTAGCTTCTAGAAAAAGTGTAAATTAGAATCGCAATAATTCCGTAAGTGAAAAGTGTCTTTCAGACAAATTTGGGGGGGGGGGGAATTATGAATGTTTCAAGAACAGGAAAAACAAGCACAGTAGCTCAAACTTGATGTTCGTTTAGTAAGGAACCGCCAAAAAAATTTGCAGTCAAAATCCGTCTCCGAGAATCAAACTACTACATTTTGAATTAGTGGATGGATCCCCAATGCTGGATAACATCTGGTATTTTATCCGTCGTAGCATGCATATTTATGTTCTTCCTGAAAGGTTTCGGATTTTCATCCTTCGTCAGAGCAAATTAACCAAGTTCGTGTAGAGAGTTCACTTCAACGTAATGTTTCTGTTACTTGTTACTCACACTTGTTGGTTATGTAATATTCACGTTGAAGTGAACTCTCTACACGAACTTAGTTAATTTGCTCCTGACGATGGATGAAAATCCGAAACCGGTCAGGAAGAAATAAATATGCATGCTACGACGGATAAAATACCAGATACTACATTTTTTTCAAGTTTTTCAACTGCTTCAATATTTTTTCCTTTTGTATAATTTTTGTGAAAATTGTTGAGGTCAGGAATTTAGTCATTTTTTTCCTTTTATTTGAAAATTTTTGTTCTGGAAAAACTTATTTTCCGGAGCCAAGTTTATTTATTTATTTTTATTTGTTAAATAGATTTTTTCATGTGAGAAAAAACAGTGAAAATAACAGATTTTTCCTCTGAATGGATTTTCTTTAAAATTCATTTTTTTTTTCAAAAACACCAAAACAAACACCTCGATTTTCTCACCAGATTTTTATCTCAAAAATAAAACTATTAATATCAAAATATTTTAATATAAGACGTGTTTTTTTAACTTTGAAGTAATGAAAAGGGGCGTAAGAAGGGACTCGATGACGTCATAAACATCACACCCTCTGTACAGCAGTCTGTGTGTGAGTGTGTTATTATGCTATGTTTACAAGACGGTTATAATATTATTTATGCTTAGTAGTGGGGGGTGAAGAGGTTAAAGTGCTTCTTGTGTCTGTCACTAGTGTGCGCTACAGATCTCCTATCCCTGTGTTAGTTCTTGTGTGTATATAATAATATCTTAAGTTTTAAGGGCAACAAGGGAACACCTCCCCGTTTTACAGTTTTACAGACCAACGGTTTATTATTTTCTAACGTGAGCTATGTGCCAGTACGCGCCCTTATTGTTCAACAGTCAGTGTTGGCACAAGAAGTTTTAGATAAAAACTTAGTGCCCCTGTCAGTCTAAGTTTTAAAGTACAACTATCTATCTGACTGACAGTTACATTTAATTCTACTTGGTTTTTATTTCTTGGATTATTCTCATACTTTTTTTGAATAGATTCACTTTTAGAAGCATTTGTAAAAAGTAAGTGGATTCGTTTATTTATTTATTTTTTTTACGCATATATTTCTGTAACTCAACAGCTGATTTTATTATTTTTTCCAATCAGCTGTTTTAACTGCAATTTTTTATCTCCTCTTACTACTTTAGTTCACAATTTTCGTTATTGAGTTGTCGTCGGAAATATATGCTTTGTAGTCCTTGAATCTGAAAAGATGATTTTTAGAACTTGGTTTATCTGTTTAGCATTCAAACAACTTTTTATATTTGCAGTTAACACAATATAAAACTGACAAACTTTTTACTCAATCGCCTTAACTGCAAATATAACCATTGGCCTGAACGAGCTGTTCAGAAGCCAATGTTGAAACCAGTCAAGCCCATGTTGTAAGTTTCACATTTTGTTAAGTTTAATAAAAAAAAAAAATATTTTTTTATGTTAAAAGTGACTTTATTTTCTACGACAGAAAGCCCTTCTTTTTTTTAATGGTTTCTGAATATCTCGTATATCCAACAATATACTTCACTGAAAACTTGTAACTTTACTGAAATGAAAACTCAACTATTCTTGATGTGATTGTTACATTATAGAACAAGTTGATAGTACAGTTATTATCAGTTACTGTTAGTGGTCAGGTTTTATTTATTTCAACATGTGAATTTGGATAACTTGCATTCAAAAGATGTTTTACACACGTTTTCAATCAAATAAAAAAATTAAAAAATTTCGTGTATTTAGAAAACATTAATTTTCTTTATTTTGTATTTAATGGACTTTAAAACACACTGGCTTCTGAACAGCTCATATATAGGTATGAGTGTACTTCTTGCAATCTAGAAGATAGTGCCGATAGCAGTCAACAAACTTAAATAACATTTGAAATCTAACGTTATAGATATACCTTAGAACTAGAAACTGGGTCAAATAAAAGTGATAAGTGTGCAGTTAGCATTCCAAGTTTAAAGAAATTCGTTGAAGACACTTTCAAGAAAATTTCCGAAACTTAAAAACCAATTCTGCAAAATCGCCTTTGCGGTTACCTTTTTCTTTGAAAAATTGGAATTGTAACAATGCTTCTGGCATATGTATCTTAAAATTATATAAAAAGTAAGAGAAAGTAATTAAAATTATATAGGTGGCAGAACCATAGATTGCACTGAAGTTTAACATACTGCTTAAACGTTACCACCCCAAAAAATTAATTTTCCCTGCAAAATTTTCAAATAAAATTGATACGGATTTATGTGGTACATAATATAGGAAGTTTACTGTTCAGTTTTCGAAAAAAAACATTCAGTAAAGTGCACTTTTGGTTCGATCGATTTCGACCGAAAGTTTATGTGAGAAGTTAGCAGCAAGCTAACTAAACCGTAAAGTTTGAACTCACTGCAATGTTTAGTTTTTGAGATATTTTGGTCACACACGCACAAAGACTATTCGCTATAAGATTATTTTGGTACCAAGTGGGACTCAAAACATGTATTTCTGTTGAAAATTCAACTTCTAAAATTTGTCACCGCATACAGTAAGAGAAAGTCGTGTGAATGGTTCACACAAAATTTCATTTCATTTTTTATTAATTTTTTGGTTGTGAAGAATTGTTGAACGAATTAAAATGTTATTGTAATTCTCTTAATAGATTTGGATTCTACGATATTAAAAGCGAAATTTATGGATAAAAGAAAGTTCAAAGTTTACTTTTATCTACGTAAATCCTACTGATTACTAACAAATATAAGAATTTCACCTATAAAAATTGATATTGTTTACTAAACATATTTTTAACGCTGGTACACTCCAATATCAGTGCACAAGCAGCGAGATAGAGGGCATCATTTTTGCTGACTATGTATTTAAATATTATAATATACGACACACACATATATTCAATCACGTGCATTGTACCTTTTACTTTCTTAGATAAATTCACTGAGTTCGCGTTTAAAAGAAAACACGTCTATCTCACTAGCTGGAGATAATGACCTAGTCAGTTGTGGTTCTAGTTATGCTGGTGTAACAGTGCTCCTCCGAAATTGGTACAATTTTTGGTTTGTTTTTATTTCGCTTACAGAATTTATTGCTTGTAAGTACATTGCTTCTTTTTTTTATTTTTATATAATTTACTCTAGTATAAAGAAGTGCTTGGTAAGAAACGTTTTATCGAACTTTTAGATTGTAATAATTACTGTTTTATCGAGGCTTCTTGTTGCAATCTTGGAGAAATTAAGTTGTCTGTTATTTGCCTCAAGTTCATGGGCAAATAGGTAAAATACTTTCATGTACAGTTTTCTTAAGCGCCCTCACTGCGAGTGAGGTACCGCTTCTCTGTCACCTCCAACATTCATTCCATCCTTATCATTAATAGTAATTGACAATTTTTTTCAAATTTGGAATGTTTATTTCTTGTGGTGGTTGGTTCCGCAGAGCTGAAGATGACCACAAAATGAAGCAGGCTATCACGGAAAATGTCTCTGATTCGAATTTTTACTAACGCTTAATTGTCTTACTTTCCTGTTTGTTTTGCTGGTGTAAGTGGTAAGTGGAACAATTATTGCTGACGTACTCTCGAAATTGACTTTTCAATGGAAATACATGTTCTGAATGTAAAAAAAAAAAAAAAGTGTTTAGTAAATGTGTGTGGGAACAAAACCTCTTAAAAAATTTACATGTCATCATCGCAGTCAACAAGAATTTGGGTCAAAATCCATGTTAAACAAGTTAGAGTTTAATGAACGGATTTTTACTTTCTCTTACTTCCTAGTGAGCGGTAGTGTTGAGATCGTGCCCAATTTCCGAAGGTGAGTTTTTACCGGAAATACATGTTTTGGGGTCCCCAGAATATAAAAAAAGTTTTCAGCGAATGGTTTGTGTGTGTGTGTGTGTGTGTGTGTTTTAACAAAATATCTCATAAACGAAAAGTCATGGAAGCTCAAACTTGTTATTCCGTTCAAATACTACCACGTATCAGTCACGAACATTTTGGGCGAAATCTATCCACCGGAAATGCAACTTTACTGAATAGTTGTTTCAGTTTTTCGAGATTTTTTGTGGAAACGACTCCAACGATATTTATTAAATTGAGTATTTTATCTACACATTTTCTCGGGAAAATTGATTTTTATAAGGGTTGTGGGAGAACAGTAGCGTTATGCTTTTCTTTAAAGTACCACTTCAGTTGTAGGTTTTACCAGTTACATAACTTTTATAAATTTATTTATAAACAAAAATCTTGTATGCATTTATAATTTTATTAAGAGGAGCTAAAGAAAGTTTTGTGAGTGTTTCACACCAGATTTTTTTTTTATTTCCACTTTTTTTGCGGATTTCTCAAAAATGATTCCAAAGAAACACTCACTTTCCTGTAGAGTGGAAATGGTGTAGAAACTTGTTCAGGAACCTTGGTATCCTGCTGATAGCCACAGTGCTAACGATGCGAACAATTCTTACAATGTCACCTCCAACATTCTCACACAATACAGACAAAGTCTGCTCCAGTAGTTGCTGTTCAGAACAGTATGGTCTACTATTTGAGTTAAGCGCACCCACGAGCAAACATGAGACCCATTTGTGGGTCTTAACCTAGACCCACACTCTCACTCACACTTTCATTCGGTTACAAACACTTTACAGATGACTACATCTGTGCTTAAACACCGGCGGCCACCATCAATCTTACCCGTCGCAGTAGTTTTGTTTTTTAAAGCTACTGGCTCTAAACATCTAAAACACATCCTTTTTATATGAAACATTTTTCCGAAAGAACTCTGTGACATTCGGGACTGACGGAAACGCTGTCTGCTGGGCTATATTGTAATCACATTTACATTCCCGCGTAGAATTGGCATGTATCATTTTTAGCGTAAAACATGTGTATTGTTACCGTCAACTAAACGGAATAGAAATTCCATATTGCAGCAAATTTCTTATAAATAATAAAGTTTCCCTCACATTCTGTCGGTTGGGTGCTCGCAGCACTTCGCAACATATTTTTCCGTGGAAAATTCATTTTGAAATTTTGACGTGGTTATAGTCTACTACTACTGCAAGCAAAGAAAGGAAAATAGAATGTAAATCTTGCTATCCCAAAGATTAAAATCTTGCATTCCCAAAATAATTGTGTCATATATCGAAAGTCCTTCTTCTTCAAAGGAATTGAAGTAAAATCAGCAGGATCATGCAGCGGATGAGTTGATGAAGTATATTTGCCGCCAGTTTTGTTAAATAACCAAACAAGTTTGTGGATTTTGGGTTTCGGACTGACAGCTACTGTCCTCCTACTCGCAACTGTTTATTGCTTCTTGGCTGGCTGAAATATTGATTGCACATTTTCGTTGTTAACTCGTAATTGATCTGGCCACAGCCATGAGGGGAATTTCCTGCAACCGAATGAGCTGAAGCCGATCCGAAAAAGAAATTTAAGTTACATCGAATTCAGAATTCGATTTTTTGATATGTTATTACAAGCTATTATAGGGTGGTAAATACCTCATTAATTATTTTCTTGAATATGTATGTGTTGGGTTCTGCATTGCAATTAATAAGAATCATCAGTACAATATGTTTTTGTAGTGAAACATTAATCTGATTTTTCTTGTTAATATTTATTGTAATACCAGTACACTTTATTATAATATATCGTAATTATAATATTAATCTTATTAATGCTATTCCTGCAGACGGCTATTAGCCATCTAAATCCTTTTTATAGCTATGTGTATTATGTATCTATTGCATTACTTTTCATTATAAATAAAGGTTTATTAATTAATTATTAATATTATTGCAATTTTAGTTTAGCTATGTGAATTTTGTGTTTATATTTTTAGATTTGAACGATGAAAGAAGACAGAGACATGAAGACATTGGGCACCATCTGTTCGGAGAAGCGTAGGGATAATTCTAATATTTGGTCAAAATTGCCGCAAATTGTTAAATGTAAAATTACCAGTAAGTACCAGTTTTTACTTTAGATACGAAAAATATCCGAGAGATTGTTTCCAACTTACGCCATTTTGTTTGACGTTCCCCATTAATGATGGTTATTTTGTTCGACACTGTACACTACAAAATGGATTGTTCCATTTTACTTGTATCATTCTGTTCGAGACGAACGTGGGCAAACATCAGAAACCTGTCGATGACAACGAAATTGAGCAAGCTATCCTAGGGTAAAATACCTAATTATTTTCTTGAATTTGTACATGGTTAGCTCTGCATTGCAATTAATAAGAATCATCAAGCCAAGATTTTTTGAAGTGAAACATTAAACTTCACCTTACAAAGTTTGAAATTTGTGTAATAAAGGGTTCTATACAATCTAGATTAACCAAAATCTCCAGGATGGTTGATTATTATTATTATTATTATTTTTTAATTTAAGGCTCGTCAACATCAATGGTCATTGGCGCCTCCAATGTGCACGTTGACAATGTTCTCTCGTTGTAGACAGCACTGTCAATCGCCGGACAGTGAGCTGTAGAGGCTCCTAGGAAGAAAAAAAATCTAAGAACATTTCAGCTGGTCTCGAACCCGAACCTCCGCTCGGAAGTCCAGTGCGCTAACCACTTAGCCATTACCTTCCTTATGGTTGATTATTGTTATTATTATTTGTATTTTTAATGTGAGAAGAAACTTCTATGAAAAAAAAATCCAGATTCTGATCTAATGTACCCAAGATTCCCAAAGTCTGAACAAATCGGAAAAATCATAAGAGGAAATAGCCTAAGCTCTTCCACAAACATCATGTTCCGACCAAAGTCCTGAACCTAATCTCTTCACTTCTAAGAAATCTGCAATAAAATAGAGATGTTTCATCTTTGCTCTTACAAATCTACAAAAGGATCTTTGTTGAGTTTGCATGATCCCCATTAGGTTGAGATGTCCTTTAAGCCCACAGTGTCCAGTATGGGATCCAACCAATGCCGAAAGAGGTCTGTGAAAGTCACCTCAACATCTCCCCATTAGCCTTGTCCTTGTGCTTCCTAGAAGCACAAAACCCTCTGAGCTCATCCTCTGCTGTTCCTTCAATGCAGCCTCACTACCCAAACAGTTACAAAAAACTCTTAAATTAGAATTGTTTGGCCGTTAATCTAGAGAATGGATGGAAATTCAGAAGCAGTCAGTACCAGGAAAGAAAAGCAAGCTGCGACACATTCTTGGAAATTATTTTATTTTTTTAACCAAACCCACACAAATACTGTAATCAAAATAATAATTCACTAATTAAACATATTTATTACAGATAAATTATCCGATAGAGAAATTCTAATTGCAGAATTGAAATTTTCATTATTATTGAATGAAATGTATTACAATAATGAGTTGGCAGAACTGCTCAACTTGTCACGAAGATATGTCTTGTCGAAATACGATGAACTTCCTCTGTTCAATAGGCGACATATTGTTATATTAGTAAAAAGATGTTAGTATATTATATAATGTATATGTTGCAATATTTTCTACTTTCTGTTTTATTTTCAATATTGATTTTTCACTAAGGAAAACTAGGTGAAACATTCACAAAGCTTTCTCTAACTGCAATTTACATAATTAACAAATTTCCTTCAAATTAGGAACGTTTAGTAAATATTTTGTATAGATAATTATTATTAGATTAAGATATTATACAGATACAGAACTGTAATAAAATGACACCTTTGGGGGGAAGGGTGACGATCCAGTTCTACACCTGAGCCCCTCTAAAACAATTTTCTCGGTAATATGGAGGATGTTTTAGGGGATTGGGCAGAAGATAAATACTTATGTTGAAACATAAGTTAGACTTACTGAACACTGTTCATATTGTATGGAATTATAACCACTGAAAGGACTTCACACTGTATAATTTAAGAATGAGAGTAGGGTAGCGTGAAAAGAGAATGACAGACTGATGGCAGAGTGATGGCGTGAACACGATGGTCGTGGAGTGTTGATCGTTGTTCGAATGGTGTTTGAATGAATTTTGAATTGGCATCCTTCAGACATCTTTTTTAAGCAGGCGGCTGGATCAGCCCCTCCTCTATTTAACTTCTTCCAATGCCCACATACCATAAATTGCCCCACTAGTAGCAAAGAGACCATGTCACAGTGATCTGTGTCAATGTCACATGAAATGTTCAAAACAAAAGTGTTAGGTCTCTGTATGTGTAGTTAACATTCCATCTTAAAGAAATTTATTGATGTGGGTGTCCCTATGCTGATGTGTGTTTTGGAGTGCTTCCATTTATTAGTTTGTTTATTAAATTGTCCAGTGTAATTATATTTTTCTTTAAGCCTTTGATAAAGGCAATATATTTGTCGAAACATTGGCAAAATTGTAGTTTTTTTTATTTCCTAAGACCGAACCTCACTGTTCTCTTCTATCATAAAATTCTATAACAGAAGATGTCTCATTATTGCCGACACACAGCAATCCAAGAAACAACATCACTCCTACACTTTCTTCGATTACAGCGTTGTTAGAGTTTTGTCCATTATTTTAGAGTTTGCAGAATTGGCAAAATTAAGCCTTATTCGAGCAAACAAAAACTGAATAATCCATTCTGTAAATGATATCTTGCGGTTGATCGATTTTAACCAAAACCTGGTTAGCATTACCTAAAACCCTTGTAGCAAGTTTGAACTTCACGATTGACGATTTTTGGCGTGCTGACCACACAGGGATAACAAATTTACTCCACCTGAACACATGTGAAAACCTTGTGAAAATTCGATTTCGATAATTTTGACACGATCGCAATATTTTCCTCGATTCGATACCTGCAATCGACTTTATTTTATACATTTTTTTAGTAAAAAAATATTCGGACGAAATGATCAGAACAGCCGAAAGAAACTGGATCAATCCTAATGAATCAGTGTGCTTTAATCCAGATTTAATACTACCATTATTGGATAAAACATGCGGAACAAGTTATGCAATCGCTTGTTTAGCATTTGTAGATATGTTCGACGAAATGAGGCGATTAGTGAAAAGAAATGCGTGAGTTTTGTTTAATTTAAAATCAGTTGTTTTATTTAATTGAATTAAAACATATTTTATCATCTGTTAAGTGATAATTTATTTTTTATAAATTGTTTATAGCAAACGAGAAGATCTGTTCACACAAGTTTATAGTATCCGAATGAACTGTGAAAGAATATTGGCTCCATTTCATAGGTTGGCATCTTTACGAGCCACTTTGCGGAGAATCGCCAATGAAGAGATGAACAAGAGGAAATTGCATTCAGTACTTCAGTCATTGGACAATATCTCTGTTGTATGATGTTGCAAATAACTTGATAAATTCCACAAGTACACCTCTAATTCCTCCACTCACTACCAATATCATTATTGCTATATGTTATTTTCTAGATACTGGATCGTTGTTATGAAGTATTGACATCATTACATGGACCGCATTATGTGGCTGATATAGATAATATTTTAGATTTCAGTCTGAAATTGATATCATTAAAATATTATGAAAAACAAGGCAATAAAGGTTATAGTTTTGATGAGATGCCATCAATTGAAACGGTCAAAAAAGTACTTCTGCAAAAGAGAAGTGCTACACTATCTTTAAGCGATCTTCGTAAATCTAGTGTAAGTAGTTTTTACTTTCTCGATATTTTCTTTAATATTTATCAAAAGATGAATGAATGTTTACGGGATTTTTGAGAACTTTCGATTACAAAAATCGCTCAGAGATAGCGCGAAACGTTCGTAATTGTTGCACAATAAACACACGCGTTCGCCCAGCTATATTGGTCCCTGCTGGTTTGTTTACTGATTTGAAATTTCTGGCATCCGTGAACATTGCCATACAAAACACTAGGGTCTGCTAGTTAGCGGTGGTGTCTGTGATTTGTTATTTACTAACTTTTTCACCCACATTACAAAAACCTTTTTCAAGACTTTTCAACCTTTTTATTGTACGTTTCGGGCCAATAGTGATTGTTAGACCGATCTTTGCAATTCTTGCTAATGTTGGTTTATAACTTATAGCAATAACTATCCTAAATCCTATTGCAGTAAGAATGAAACAGCTCCGGTCATGGAAGCTTCTTCACAAACAAATGTTATATGCTCTTTCAGACTTCCACAGCCATTGCATGCAAAACACTCAGCTCGGGTTGGGGCCGCGTCGGTAGTTTGTTGTATGTGATAAACCAGTGATACGCAGTGTTATGCGTTTGTTGTTTCGCCCATATTGCAATAGGCTTTTTTAGGGTAGTATCGCCTGAATAGCTGAAACAATACTGACAAATGTTACAGTAAATTTGTATTTTGACTGAGATATCCACAGAATTGGTAGGAGACTGAAGAAGAAGTGGTTTATTTCTTGAAGGTATCGATCGAAGTCGGTCAATTCATGGAAAATCTACACAAAATTCCAAAAATCACTCGAGTATTAAAAAAACGATTCTTTAAAAAAAATAGCTAATTTTCTTTTTTGTTTTAAACATTTCAGCATTTCCAGAGTATGTACGGCTTATCAACTAATTATGATCCACGAATGCTGAAAGGATCATACGATCTGATAGAACTACAGGCAATGCAACGAGGAAATAATTCGCCGATGGTTGGACGTCGAAGTGATACAGTGATTTCCGAAGGAAGTCCACATATGGAACAACGTCTTCCTTTCGTACAAACAAAGAAACGGGGAGATAACTCGCCGATGATTGCTCGCCGAAGTGATACAGTACTCTCTGAGGGTAATCCACACTTGGAACAACTTCCTCTACTAAAAGGATTACAGTCAATGAAACGTGCAGATACATCACCAATTGTTGTTCGTCGAAGTGACACAGTAGTCTCTGAGGGTAATCCACACATGGAACACCTTCCTCTGATACAAAAGAAACGGGGAGATACATCGCCGATGGTTGCACGGCGAAGTGACACAGTCTTATCTGAAGGAAATCCACATATGGAACAACTCCCTTTACTAAAAGGATTGCAATCAATGAAGCGCGGAGATAACTCGCCGATGGTTGCTCGCCGAAGTGACACAGTTCTCTCCGAGAATAATCTACACATGGAACACCTTTCTCTTTTACAAAAGAAACGGGGAAATACCTCGCCGATGGTTGCTCGCCGAAGTGACACAGTTCTCTCCGAGAATAATCTGCACATGGAACACCTTTCTCTTTTACAAAAGAAACGGGGAAGTACTTCGCCGATGGTTGCTCGCCGAAGTGATACAGTCCTCTCCGAGAGTAATCCACACATGGAACACCTTCCTCTGATCCAGAAGAAACGGGGAGATACATCGCCGATGGTTGCCCGCCGAAGTGATACAGTCCTCTCTGAGGGTAATCCACATATGGAACAACTTCCTTTACTAAAAGGATTGCAATCAATGAAGCGCGGAGATTCGTCACCGTTGATTGGTCGTCGAAGTGACACTGTCCTCTCGGAGGGTAATCCACACATGGAACAACTCCCTCTACTAAAAGGATTGCAATCAATGAATCGCGGAGATTCGTCGCCGTTGACTGCTCGCCGAAGTGATACAGTCCTATCGGAGGGCAATCCACACATGGAACAACTCCCTCTGTTAAAAGGATTGCAATCAATGAAACGCGGAGATTCTTCGCCTATATTTCTCCGCCGAAGTGATACAATACTCTCCGCGAGTAATCCACATATCGACCATCTTCCTCTGGTAAGAATTGTTCATTATCACAAATAAAATATTCTGTTAATTCTTCGGAAAAACTCCTTACTTGATTTATTCATATGTATTTTCAGTTACCACCCGCATCCAAGAAAGATCAGCATCCATATTCTGAAGAACATTTATATGAAGAAATTCCGGACGTTAGAGTTAAGAAGAAAATCCTTAAAGCTGAACAAATTTTATATAAAAAATGGAAAGAAACATTGCAAGTAAAACAAAGTGGCCTCTTGAGTACGTATTTTGAAAAAAAATATTTGAATGAATACGTCAAAATTTTGAAGTTTGTCAGTAATGCAAATATTTGGACAGTATTGCTGTGCAAGTACTTTACACTTAGCATGGTCTTTATTTTTACAAGGAATTTGCTTTAAGAAAGAATTTAATAATATAAGTTTAAGTTTCTATTACTGCCGTAAAAGTTTAAATTTAAACTAACTGATAGGCCTCCAATTCCCTATACCCCTCTAAAATCAATTTTTTAGAAACATGTTTGAAATAAAAGTGATACGTTTCTATTTATGCAGCAGGCATTCCAAATTTAAAGAAAATCTCTAACCGTTTTTGAGAAAATTACAAAACATTCAAAAATCTATTCTATAAAATCGCGCTTACGGTTAACCGATTTTTTTCAGATTTGGAATTCTTATGTGTATTAATATTATGCTGGTGGTAAAACCATAATATATTATACTGAAGTGGTACTCTAAAAAGAAGCATAAGCTACTGTTACCTCAGAACCCTTTCTTCTCTTTCAACTTTGCTTTTTTGAGATGTATTCACATACTGACCATTTGCTAAAAACATTTTTTTCATATTCGGGGAACCCCAAACATGTATTTCCGGTGAAAACTCAATTTCGAAAATCTGGCATGATCGCAGTACTTCCTTTTATTAGAATAACACAAAGTAAAACGGTCGATCATGTTCATTTGTAACAGTTTACGAAGAAACTTTGATTTGCTTTTGTATTTGCATTACTATAATTCCAAATTTGTAAAAAACCGGTTAACCGGAAATGAGACTGTACCGAATAGACATTTGGATATTTTGAAATGTTTACTACCACCACACTCACTCATACTTACCACTGGGCGCATTTACACACGACTACATTCTGGTTACAGATACTGACACCTGAGGGACCCACATAGATCTTTTAGCTCGCCATAGACTTCGCTTTATAGCCGTTCTCTTTACAAATCGAACATTATACACACAACAACAAGTAAAATATCTCTTGTTAGTAAGTTCTGCTGAAAACGTCTCTTTCTTCTTCTTATTCAGCGTTCTTGTTTTCCTACCCGCCATGTTTTCAGCCACTTCTCTCTTCCAAGCAAGTTTTTCTATGAAACGATAGGTATTCCACCATAAAAACATTAAGTCCTTTTCCTATTAAGAACTAATTCTAACAAATTTTAATAAGAAACTATATTGTAAGTTTTAATATCAATATCAATAACAATAGCAATAACCCCATCAACAACAATTACAATAACAACAACAATAACAATAGCAAAGCTTAGGTAAGGTTAGGTTTGGTTAGGTTAGATTATGTAAGGTTAGGTTAGGATAGGTTACAATAACTGCAACAATAACTATTACTATACCAATAACAATAACCACAACAATAATAATAACAGTAACAATACCTACAACAATAACTATGACTATACCAATAACAATAACCACAACAATAACAATAAAAATTTCAATATCAATAACAACAATAACAGTAACAATAACAATGACAGTAACAATAACCATAACAATAACTATAACAATAACAATAACTATAAATAATAAGTTTTAATGCCCCTTCATTTTCAAATAGTATAGAAATGCTAAAATTATGACGTAGGTACAGATTTTCATTTCAAACTTGGAATTTTTACTATAAATTTATTTGGTCACACAAAGTGAGACCACCTTTAAAAACAAATTTTTCAAACTCTTGAGGACCTCAACTGTTTGATTTGTTGAAAAATCAAATTCAAAACTTTGTTACATAAGTAAGAAAGAAAAGATGAAAAAATAATGAATCAACGTATTCATCTATGATTTTATTCGACGTAGCAAGCTTTCTTTTCCTTTTTATTCTGACCGGTTTTTGGATTCTCATACATCGTCAGAATAATGCTATCAAACAATTCGTGTAGAGAGATGACTTCAATTTAATGTTCCTAGCATGATGAATAGCCTTTGGATGAGAATTCAAACCGTCAGAACTAATAAAATGAAGCATGCTTCCACGGATAAAATCATGTTATCCAACGTTGCGGACCCACTACATATTCAACAATCAGTATACCTTAATTGATTTTCGTTCGATTGACTGTTAAGTGAACCATAATCATGTTGCAGGCAAATTGAGTGCAAGAGAAATTTCACTGAACGAGGCAAAATATAATATAATCACGTCAGAGCATATATATTTAAAATCTCTGAAAACATTTATTAATGTATACTACAATTCTTCGAATCTAAAACAGTCTATATCTGAAAAAGATTTCTATCGACTGTTTGGAAATGTTCCAGAAGGTTGGTTGATTTTATACTTTTTTAGCATAGTCTTTTTGTGTGGGGGGGGGGGCCGAGCTGGTTCAAACAAGTGTCAAAATGTCAAAAAAAGGCTACTTTTTAATGGTGACATTCAGATTGTAGTATTCTTCCATAACAGTGACGGTAACGTGATCTATGGATCGTAAATCCGGCGTAATACTTTTCAAGACGCGCCCATTTACTATAAATCGATAGCAGCGCCAAAGGCCTCGATACCTTCTACATTGTGCTCCATTATATAATGATACTAATGCGGTAACACCAGAGAATAATTTCTCATTTGCTCTTCATGTATTGCATACTTGTTTATTACATTTGCTTAGGGAATAAAATAGAAATATATAAGGAAAGAGAGAAAAAAATAGTTTTGTAATTTTTTTATTATCTTGATTATTTGGAATACGGTGCGTCATAGTAAGTATGGTTTACTCTCGATCCCACTGACGATATGTTAAAAAATGAAATGTAACTGTATAGCCTTCAAACTAGTTTTAGACAACTTAAAACACCATTTATGGGTTACCATAAATTTAGATGGAACTACCACCACCATGATTACATGGTGGCAGTTCCATGAGGAATATTATTGGAAAATAAATAAATAAATAATCAACTGGGTTAGTTGTTTTAGCAGGGATAGAATAAATAATCCCTGCACAACATTACATTGTATATTAAAACATTGTATAATAAATAATCACTGGTTATTATTTTACTAATTAAAATAATTTTAATTAATAAAACAATTTTATTTTAATTGTTTTAAATATATATTTTTATGAATATTTTATATTTATTTTACAAAAAAAATGTTAATTGTTTTCGTATAGTAATCAAGTGTTCCGAGAATTTCCTACAAGATTGTTTGGAAGCATTGCAAGAGGATATACTTATGGGCAATTTATGCAATATTGTGCGGACACATGCTGTCAGCTGTTTTGATCCGTATATTACACATTGTCGACTGTATGCACAAGTTAAAAAGTTGTTGGACATTTTATTGTGAGTATTAAGTTGTGTAGTTTTTAGTGATTACTCTGTAGTAAATATTGCCGAATGAATGAGATTCAACATTCGATATTTATGTTCGGGTAATTTTACGGGCCAGTTATAGAATGAACTACGAACCGCATGCCACTGTTTTATGGCAGAGCGATTGTAAATAGAATTTAGCCATCTTTCACTAAATCTAAACAAGTCATGGCTAAAGACGGGATAGACCCCATAAGTACTTTTTTATATTTATCCGTATCGGAATGATGAAATTTTTCACAATAAATGTATGTAGTATGTGAATTGAAAGCAAACTGCCGTCATCAAATAAATAATTTTGCAATTGTACACATTACTTAGAAAACTGTGTGTAGGAATAAATCGATCTATACCTACAGAACAGTGATCCGAGCGAATACGAGTTGGACTGAAGTGGAGTAATTATTTTTTATTTCTCAAACGGGCTTTTCAGTGAGGCATTGGGGTCCCAGGGGGTCGACCCCCCTGGATATGATCGGTAGGGTCGGGGTACGAAAATATAACAATATGTGAGATTTTATTCGTCGTAGCAAGCATATTCCTTTTATCCCGACCGGTTTCGGATTTTCATCCATCTCAGAGCAAGTTCATGTAGAGAGTTCACTTCAACACAATGTTTCTGTTACACTCACACTTGTTGGTTTGTTGATTAACGAGAGGAATATGCATGTTGCGGCGGATAAAATACCATATGTTATCCAGCATTGCGGACCCATCCAAATATTCAATAACTTAATTATGAACATAAGTTAGGATAATTTCTGGTATTTTATCCGTCGTAGCATGCATATTTATGTTCTTCCTGACCGGTTTCGGATTTTCATCCATCGTCAGAGCAAATTAACCAAGTTCGTGTAGAGAGTTCACTTCAACGTAATGTTTCTGTTAGTTGTTACTACACTTGTTGGTTGTATATAATTATGTGGGGAGGTTATAAGGTTATGTTACTATGTGTATGTGATTAATGGCAAAATGGAATTATTTTAAGTTATGATTAGACATTAGAAAAATAGTGTATAATAAATTTGTTTGCTGTTTTGCAGAATACTCCATAACTAATTTTTTTTAATAGTGTTGTAAAGTATGCTCAGTGTCTTATCAAGTTATTTTTTTAGGGGGGGGGATAAGTTATTTCAGGAGTATACTGTACTAATAGGAATAGATAAGGTTTGGATAATTTGCCTGCCTTAAATATCGTCACAAACTACTTTTTACTTGAGCCAGCTTTGCCGTTTTTTGCAGCTTTTCTGCCATAAAATTTGTTTTTAGCAATTAACAGTTTTCACTTTCTTAAAAGGAAATGTTGCAATCGTGTCAAATTTTCGAAATTGAGTTTTCACCGGAAATACATGTTTTGAGGTCTCTTGGTTTAAAAAAAAAAGTTTAATGAATGGAAAGAAGCTCAACAAACTTTATATTAGTTTAGGTTCAATATGTTGCTAACACGAAGATAACGATCAAAAGTCATCAATTGGAAGTGCGATTTTATTGAATGTTTTTCCAGATCGCGTTTTTTGAATGGAAATCGGTTCCACTGAATTTCTTGAAACTATCTATAACGAGTTCTTGAAGGGCAGTTCTTAAGCTAAAATGTTAGTTCAATACATTTTATAGTTCTGCCATGTTTAAGGTACTTTAACTGCTTTGCTAGAATTGCAGAGTTTTTAGAAAAGTGGTTAACCAAATGAGCGAGTGAACAGAATAGAAGTTTGGGGTTTTTATTTTAAATTTCTCGAAAATTTGCTTCAACAATTTCCTTTAAATTTGGATTGCTCACTGACTGTACTAACCTGTCAATTTGGTTTGAAACATTTCTGTGGTAAAATTGATGTTAGAGATTATTCTGTGACCTGTTTGTTAGGATTAAATTTAAAAATGCCATTACAAAGTTTTGCTAAGTGGTCGAGAGAGAAAGCGTTGTTTGGTGAACAAGTGTAATCCCCATTACCTATTTTTAGAAGCTTAATATTAAAAAAAATTAGTTAATTCATGATTATGAGGTTTGCAGTGAGAGGTAGTTGTCAGAGCAGTTTTTTTTCTTCTAAAAATAGCTGTTTATGGTTATCGGTTTGTGATTTTGTATTCATTATATCAATGTTTAAGTAAGGGACGCGCTGCATTCTACTGGCGGAGGATGGCGTTTCTGCATGTTACTCCTACATAACTGTATTATCTGCTTATTTTTCAGAATTCTGCTGTTTCTTTTCTTTTCAATTTTTAACTTTTCTTTGTTTTTAATTTAAAACAGTTCTGTTATTCGTGCTTTCCGCTTAATTTAAGAATATGGTAAGGGTTATTGATTCAACAAGGCAACGACACCTCTTGTGGGAAGCTGTAACTATTTATGTATTGCACAAGTACTTGGGGAATTTAGTGCTTTCTAATAAATGAAACTATGATATTTAATAAATGAGCCATAAATACATATAAAAGAAAAAGTAAATAGAATGTGAAACACTCCCATTAATTTCTCTGACTGCAATTCTAATACGTCTAAAGCACCCTTTCTTCAAACTGCGGATTTTCACAAAGTTTACTAAATATTTTACCAACACTCCCCTTAATGAACTTTCCCGGAAAACTGATAGATCTACATGTGTCAAATTACATATTTATTTTGAAGGAATTCATTGGAGCCATTTTCGAGATAATCGCTGAGAAAATTCGAGGAAAAAACCATTCATTAGAGTTGTACATCCGGTTGAGGTATTTTGACAGATAACGTCCTGTCAGATATTCAATAGTGATATTCAAGCGCCATGTTGAATTTGAAAACATTGTGATTTTTGTCTTTTAGCTATGTTCACATGCATCCATGCATACATACACACACACACACACACACACACACACACAGTACGTACATATACACAGTTCTTTAAAAACTACATTTTTGGAGTCAGTGAACTTCAAAACGTGTATTTCCGGTGAAAAACTAATTTCTAAATCTAACGCGATCGCAATACTCGCTCTTACAGCAGTAAAAGAAAGTAAAAAGACATTTTTATAAAAAAAAAAAAATAAATTAATAATTTTTTTTTTTTACAATTTTCAGGCGTGACAATTTAAAATTTAGGAGATTAGTGAGAGAAAAAGAGAAGAAGGAAGAGGTGAGAGGGAGGAAGCTCCAATATTATCTGTTTTTACCATGTCACCATGTCACCCAGATGTCATTACTCCTGCATAAAGTGTTGAGCCAAGAAACGCCAGGTACCTGTCAATATCGGGAAGCATTGCTCGCATTAAATGCTCTTCAAAAGGTCAGTTTTCTTTTGTGTTTGTTTTTCACTATAACACCGAATAACTTTTTATTATTTTTTTTTAATGATATATTGGTGAATCATTACACTTGAATTCAAGTTTCAGACTTACTTAGATCTTCAAACTAAACTGATACCTTCTTTTTGAATGTTTATGATGTTAATGTTTGATCCAAGTTATTTTTCACGAATTTTGTTAATCCGAGTTATTCTTTAGTTATCTTTACTCTTCTCAGTCTTGCCAATTTTAACATTATAAATTATCATGTGATTTTATGTAAAAACTTTTTTTTTGTTCTATTTGTTTAGTTAACGGACGACTGTGGTGAAGCCGTGAAATCTTCAGAGCATAAAAACCAATCAGAAATAGTTTTAGAAGAGAGGTTAGTTATAAATAAAGCCATGTAAAAAACAATCTATAAACAATCACCTAGACTCATCAGATTCTAGAAATTGAATTTCCTGGAAGTTTTCAAATTTCTCAATTCTCGTTTAAAACCAGACCAAGATTTTGATCAAAATCAAAATCATTTAACCGAAACTACTTCTGCAAGAGGAACTCCTGCATTCGAGTTATATGTTCTTCAGTTAATTTCCATAAAACTAAATGTTTTAATGACCCTTAGTGTGCCATAATGCGTGGCAAAGATATTTTTAGAGCATATTCTATGAATTTAAGTGAACAGAATAGATAAAAAACAAACATTAAAAAAAATCTAGTTTAAACTCGATATTTTGTTTATGTATCACCAGGAAATCTCAAACAGCTTTGATTCAAAATACCATTTTAGAATAGAAGAGGAGGAGTGGATTTCATTGGCCCAATGCGCTCAACGTGATCCATAAGGATCTACTGACTCCCCGGTTATATATGCTAGTTCAGGTAGAGGGTAAGTCTGGTCCTCACAACCGGCTCGCAATAGCGTACAAGGACGATTCAACTCCGAGTTGAAGGAATCTGCGCTTTTGGTTTCTTTCTTCCTCAGTAGTGGAAAATCAACAATGCCCTCTTTCGGTGAGACCCAACAAGTCAGTCCTAGATTGTCCCGGGCTGCAGATCTGTCATAACTCATAAATATCCCCTGGTCTTGGTTAACAAGGTCTGTCTTTGAGATTGTGCGAGCGCCATTTTTTTTAATACAACTTCATTTGTCTTCTGCCCATGAATCCGTTGCGTAATTTATTTTTTGTTTTATGCCAGTTTTGCGCCTCCAAGGATTTTCTTTAAACATTCCAGACAAAGACAGTGAATGCAAATAGTCTGACAGTTTTATTTTAAACTTTGTTCCCCGAGAAAAATGTTTTCATTGTGATCTGAGGTGCTGATTGTGACTGTAGGCTCCCTCTCAAGAGCCATTTCAGTATGTTTTATGGTTTCACTACTTCACTAACATTACAATAATCAAATATATTGTAAATTTTCAGGTATAAAGAAAATTTATCTATCGAAATTGGTGAATTGCAATTAGAGAAAGCCAAGTGAGTGCTCCACATTTTTTTTATTGTTGTTGTAACGAAAATGATTAATTAAAATAGAATTTTAACAACTAAATTTTTCAGATATACTAAAAATAACGAAAAATCTGAAGATGAAAAGGAAGACGTGAAGACTCGAAGACCTTCAGTGAAATATACCGGTCTGTTCAGTGTCTGAAGATACGAAGGCCGCATTATCATAGCTTTTGCAATTTTACTCCTGAGCAACACCTATTCTATAGATAAATGTATACTCTGTGATATTTATCTTTTTTTATTTATTTACATTATTTAAAAAAAAAATCTTGGTGCCAATAATTGTGTAAATATTTTTAATTTTACTTTTGAATTAAATAATTACATTTTTCTAAGTGTGAATATTTTGAAACTTAATGTAAAAAAATAAATGAATTTCAAATATAAAATAAAATTATATTTATTTATTTTACTTTTTTTTACTCCAGAGATTTCTATATGTTAGTGAAAAAAGTTGCATCAACCTCAAACCTGATAATCCGTTTAGGTACCCCACTTTAACGGACCCTAAGATTTCTATCTAAATACGTTACCCGGAGGTACGACTTTATTGAAATGGATTTTTCAGTTTTCCATGATTTATAAAATGACCGGAACGATTTGTTTTCTTTTTAAACATTCCAAACTAAGCACAGTCAGAAATGGCTATCAGTTTTGTTTGAAATACTTGGCCAAGAAAAATTCATTTTAATATGGCTCTGGGGTGGAGCAGCTCTTGTACAGCTTCTTTCTAGAATGCTACTTCAGTGTAATAATATACGATGCTGCCATCCTAAAATATTAAGGTACGTTGTAAGCGTTGGTATATATAGAATTATGCAATAAGTTTTGCCACTTTATAGATTAAGTTTTTGAGGTATTTACAATTTTCCTTGGAAGGTATGGACGATTTTCCATTATCCATGGAATGATAACTGCACTCATTACATTAGATTAGATTGTTGTAGGGGATTATTGCGCTGCGACCTGAAAGATCTATTGTGCCCTCCCGGAGCCTTCTCAGTGCACTGCCGGCCTCCGAGCTTGTTCTCTAGCTACAGACAACACTGCCCATCACCGGACAGAGAGCTGAAGAGGCTCCTTGGAAGAGTAAATGTAAGGCCAGCATGGGATTCGAACCCGGGACCTCCGAGTTGCTAGTGCAGCGCGCTACCATTGAGCTAATCCCTTACTTCTTGGCTTACGCCAAATAACTAGGGACGGAGACCTTAGTGTTTGCCCTTGTCTGGAAAGAGTAGAGTGTAGTGTGTACTGTCCTGAAGAAGTGCATTCAGTTCTGAGCTGTGGTTGGACACCCGTTGGATCGCTACTCCCAAGTATCTGCATGCAATAAAGTCCCCTTGCGGGCTAAACTGCACACATATGTCTATCACTCTTATTTAAAACATTTTCCAGAAAAATTGATTTTAGAGATTTTACTCTGACACTGGCGACTCTAGTTATGCTGACGGTGCTACCATACAACTTCCGGTAGACATTATTTTTGAAACTTATCAAATATAATGTTCATCATACGTATTTGGCCAACTATATTAGTATATGCAATATAATAATTTTATGAATTATTTTACTTCCATTTAAATAACTTTTTACGATTTCCAATGTAATAATCGATACATAGCGCATGATGAATTAAGAGTTAACTCCGCCCACGGTGGGAGGGGTTGAAGAATTGTTCTAGAATAATTAAATTCACACTACTGTTCATAAAGTAATTTCAAAAGTACTAATGAAATAGGATAAATGCACATGTTATATTGTGTGCGTTAAGCGACATTTTGATTTAACTTTATCAAACATCGGAGCACTAGCTAACTTGGAAGTGCGTTTTCTGGCGGCTATTGTTAATACTATCCTCATCACGTTTCTCTTAGGTGCTGCTATCTATCGGATAATTTACTTTTAAATTTACTTAGTGCTGAAATCTAGTGGCTATTTTTAAACTGGTTAGTGCTGCTATTATCTCATTTATCTCGGTTAGTGCTGCTATTCTAAGGCATTTTTTCCAACTAATTGTTTCATTTAGTATTTCCCAATTTATACACAGTGGTGGATGGAGTACATTAAGGAGTTTGTACTAGCGCAAGAATTTCAGCTTCTTTGCTTGCTTAAAACTATTCGCTTTATGAGAAACCACAGACATTTCTATTCACAAGACTATTTACACACAAAACAGAATCAGTAAAGGTATCGCGAGAGAATTTCGACGCGGAATTCAGTTCCTCTCTATACATTTACATCAATAAAGGCAATGAATTTCACTTTGTCTAGATCACATGCTGAAATTCAAAGTAAGCATAAAACCTAAATAGCTTTCATTTATGCTTTTATTAGCGTTTTCAGGAACTTATTTCACTGTTCTAAAAGGAAGTATCATCGTTTCAAATTTTCGAAATTGATTTTCACCGGAAATACAGTTTGGAGATATCCTAAGACCCTCAGTAGAAAAAAAAGTTTCTTCACCTGCTATTAATATCATTTTAATGACAAAAGTAAAACCCAAATGTAAGTGCTAGGTTGTGCCGAACGTTGCAGATGATGCTTTTAGGACCAGGAAGTGAATGTGGCTATATATAGCAGACAGCATGTCCCAATAATACAGTCTATACAATTTAGATATAAACTTAACGTCTCAGCTTACAACACCCCGGATCCATTTTTTTTTTTATTACCTTAGCTTGCCGCTATAAGCCAGCCACTCAATCATTATCCGTCAGTAAAGCACTTAGTCATTACTGTTATTTGTCTGACAACATAAATGTGATTATGAGCCTTCGTAATTCGAAACCCGATGATGAAAGATCTCTGATGAAATAATTCTTTCAAATGTAACTGCATGTAAAGAATCATCCTTAATATTCTTCAACACGGTATTTCCACTGGTTTACTCACCCTCATTATATTTAAACTAAAATTGATGATTCACTGAATGAAAGATACTTTTATAAAATCTTCCTTACTCAGACCTGTATTGGATCTTGCCACTTGTCGTTTATTTCTTTCCGAATCCTTCTTCTCATTACATAGGATGCCACAGTACACCCAAGTAAGGTGCACATTTTTTCCTACTTCTTTCATCTCAAAGAGATATTTGGCAATTTCCACAACAATAAGCTAGTTTTCATTATATAAGTTTCGCTTTATTAACTTGCCTAGCCAACTTTTGCTGTCACTAATAATTGTTATGTGCTGTGACATAAAAGATTGTGAATATTTAAGAGCTTCTCTTATTGCAATCAACTCTAGCATATATACAGAAACATACTCAGGAAGAGAAATCAAGTTTGAACATTCTGCGCTGGGACCATAGATAACGCATCCAATCTTATTATTAAGTTTTGATCCATCTTATGGATTGCATCCAGGGAGCGAGCAGTGTAGTTACTTCATCACGAAACGCGTCTTATGGGAGCCGCAAGAGTAGAAAAATCTTGTTAAAATATTACACGAGTGGAAACGTGTGATATTATATTATATTTTACTGTAAACGCTGCCAATTTGTTACTGTTACAGAAATGGTGTTTTTAATTGAACTGTGTGAATGAAACTTGAAACAATGATTGGGGGGGGGGGCTTGTTGTGAATCCAGTAACTATGGATTAAATCTTGACGGTTTAAATGACAAACTTTGGGATTTAATTCGCTATTTGGAGACGTTATTTTTAATAAATATCTATGAGGAAGCAGTTCTCAACTTAGCTCATTAGATAATTTACCTTATTCGGAGTGTCACTTCTGTTGCGGTGCTTCTCAAAAAACCTAGACAGAGAATTAACCTCTTAATTTGTATGACCTCTAAGGATCTTGCATTGATTTATTTGCTTGGGCATATATGCAGGAGAGAAATATTGGGATAAACTCACCAGTTTTTTTGAGAAAAGACTTGCAGAATATTGTAATACTTTTTTTTAATGTCCTCCATAAGAGCTTTCTATCGCAGGATTTTATCCAGAGTCAGGCCGAGATATTTAATCTCTTTTATTGCTTTGAATTTATAACTCCTAACTGGATTTCATCTCACAGAGTAATTCTTGTTCATCTACTAACAAAGCCTGCTATAGGTTTGATTTCGGAAAGGCATAAACCGTTATTTTTACTTTCTCTTACTCCTAGTAAGAGGAAGTATTG